>LPNX011213465.1:10930-42943 GCA_001517045.1 Pseudotsuga menziesii | reverse complement strand
CAACTTGCACATGGTGGGACTCATGAACTAGGCAAATAAGACAAAAATAAATGAATTAATGTCTAAGTGGGTAATACTATGGGTTTGATTATTGTAACAACAAAAACCAAGAGCATAAATATTTTTACTATGGATGCTTCTCAAAAAAGAAGTTCAGTAATTCAGGTATGGAGTGAATCTAACTTTACAGTGTATTGGTTTAATGAAATTAGTCAAGTGCACTTGTTGGCTCTTCAACCTATGTTCTAGTGAACTCTAGCAGTGGATCTCGAGTTTATTGAAATATTAGTCAATAATTTTTAGATATCCTTCAACATGAAAGTTGATATGTTATCAAAATAGGCACTGCACTTCAAGGAAGGCTCGATTCACTTTTTTGAATTCAAAGAGGGTTTCCTAATTTCCTCAAAATTCTATATTCCTCTATTTTCTTTGGCATATATAGTAAGGAATTTTTATGATAAATGGATAGTTCAAAGAGTTATGGTGATTCACTAGCGAATATTGTAGCTATGGTTTCTTCTTTTGATAATTTGCTGGAAAGAAGACTAAATTGCACTGTATCGGCTCCTTATGAGTCTCTAATTTTCTCATGTATACTTTGATTTCCTATTAGAAATATCAAGTATAATTTTTTCCTTGGAATATATATATATTAACATCATATAGAAACTAACATGTTGATCCTCCATATGTCTACTAAACTGTATGAAAACCAGAGTTTTACTAGTCTAATACCACACATCCATAAGACCTAATTCCCCTCCCTTGGGAGGGAAAAAAAGGATACAATCATTCACTACAAAACTAAAATAGAGAATCAAAAGAGTAAACTAAATGATGGGTTTTGTTATTCACTAATGCTCCAAGGCCTGTGACCAAACCCTTTGCATGGTTTTCATCCCAAAAAACCAAAACTGAGATGAGCCTAGACGCTTGAAATAAAAACATACCTGAGAAAACACAAATGAGTGTTATGGTCTAGTTGGCAGTGGTGCTCCCCCATCCCCCACAATGCCTCCTTGATTGACTGCATTCTACAGGTCCACACCCGATCCCGTAGCAAAGTAACCCATCATAGGAAGATAGGGGACCCCCAAGTTTTTCCCTATGGCATCAATATTCATATGCAGAAGGTGAGTATCTGCATACAAATCCTTCCAAAAGGCCATAGGAACCTCATCACCTCGCTCCTTCTCCTCTCTTTCCACTATAATTCGAATCATTAAACCTTTAATGACCCAGTAAAGGGTGACAGTCTTCTCATAAAGTCCTTTCCTTTCCCTCATCGAACCAGGATCCCAAATCCAACTTTTCAAGACTTCCTCATCCAGTGAAGGCTTGTTCTCCAAAACCTCCCTCTATACCTCGTCTTCCAACATTTCTAAATCATCCCTGATAGATGGAGGAATGGAGGTCCTATAAGTCCATGCCGCTTGTGCAGCACGAATTTGTTCAAGACTTGCTCGACATTTCCTCAATTTATTACCCTTTTCATAATTTACAGTTGGTTCCATGTTCTCGTTTTCAAAATCCCAGTCAGTGACTATTTTTGTAATCCCACCAGCTTCCTCTGCTCTCCCTCTCATGCATTCACTCTTACTCTCCACTTTGAGAATCACCCAACTAACATCTTTAACATCTATCCCATACTAGTGTTGAGGATTTAACAAAATGGTAAAATGGGATTCCATAAATTTTGATGTGACCTTCCCATCATGGTGGACCACTCTAGCACAATCCACATTCCTTTCCATAATTACCTTCACCCAAATCCAGTCAAACATAATATCGTCTCCTATCTCCATGATCGCTCTCAGCTTCTCCCTTGTACTTTTTTGGACCATTAAGATCACCCACACACTTGCTCACGTCATGTTATCAGCCTTCCCACCTACCCCCATAAATAAATATGTGTCACCACGCATCATCCTTCCTCTCATGCAAAACGCACACCACATACCCCCATCCCCTTGAGACACCTGCATTCGAGGGAATATATGTATGTATGTATGTATGTGTTATCTCTAAGGTTGTTTGACCTTTTTACTTTAAGATCTTTTTATGTGATGTGTTTTTATTTTTAAATTTTTGCTTTGTTTTACGCCTTATGTTTCATTGAACACCATTATGGTTTTCTTTTAGTCTTCTGAATCATCAAAATATTCACTCATTAGTCATGAACCTATGTATGTGCAAGAGATTTTATATTATATAGTGGATTGTTAAAACTGGCAGCATTTTACTTACTGGCAGCAGAGTTTCAAACGAACCTATAATGAATCCTGGTGGGCAGAGAGGTTCAAAAAGTCTGGTAAATCTTATGAGGATTGGGCAATGGACGGTTATATGTTGCTCGCTAAGAGGCTGCAAGATGAAGATTAAGAGTTTTGGAACTACAGGGTCATGGTGACTTGGAGCAGTTATTCCATAGATTTGATGAGCCTCCTTTGCATTTGAGTGAGTTGAATATTAATGAAAGAGACACACTTCCAAGTACCTCTAGTAGCAGCAGGGCGATCAATGCAGAGGGTGGGAGTGAATAATCCTGTAATACTTCTAGATGAGGTTGATAAGACAGGTTCAGACATGCGAGGGGATCCTGCATCTGCATTATTAGAAGTTCTTGACCCTGAGCAAAACAAGACCTTCAATGATTACTATTTAAATATTCCTTTTGACCTTTCCAAGGTGGTATTCGTTGCAACTGCAAACAGAGTCCAGCCTATTCCTCCAAGACTTTTGGACCGTATGGAAGTGATTGAATTTCCTAGATATACACCAGTAGAAAAAGTAATAATATCTATGTGCCATTTAATACCTCGAGTTCTTGACCAACATGGTCTCACATCTCGGTATCTTCAAATTTCAGAGTCTGTGGTGGAGATCATAATTCAAAGGTACACTCGTGAAGCTGGTGTGCATAATTTAGAACGTCATTTGGCATCCCTGGCTTGTGCAGTAGCTGTTAAAGTAGCTGAGGGAGAGCAATCATTTCAGTTGACTAAGGAAATACACTCTAATACACCTTCCTTGCTAGAAGGAAGTAGCCTTTCAGATAGTGGAGGGATTGAGGTGGAAGTTGTACCTATGGGTGTGAATAGTCATGAGATCACTCATGCCCTGGAATCGACTGAGATTTTAATTGTTGATGAGCCTATGCTTGAAAATTTTCTTGGGCCTCCTATATTTGATGACAGTGAAGCTGCAGACCGTGTTTCCACACCGGGAGTTGTTGTGGGGCTTGTATGGATTGCGTTTGGTGGGAAGTTCAGTTTGTTGAAGCGACTGCAATGTTAGGGAAGGGTGATATGCATCTTACAGGCCAACTTAGAGATGTCATCAAGGAATCGACACAAATAGCATTAACCTGGGTGAGAGCAAGAGCTGCTGAATTGAGACTTGCAACTGCATCAGAGGTCAACTTGATGGAAAGTCGTGACATTCACATTCACTTTCCAGCAGGAGATGTGCCCAAGGATGGCCCATCTGCTGGAGTAACATTAGTTACTGCTTTAGTGTCTTTATTTAGTAAGAAGAATGTCCGAGAAGATATTGCAATGACTGGTGAAATGACCTTGAGGGGTCTTGTACTGCCTATTGGAGGAATCAAGGATAAGATATTGGCTACACACCGATGTGGTATCAAAAGAATTATTTTGCTAGAAAGAAATGTTAAGGATTTGGTGGAATTTCCAGCTGTTGTTCTTCTCAACGTTGAGATTTTTCTTGCAAAGAGAATGGAGGATGTACTGAACGAAGCCTTTGAAGGCAGATGCCCATGGATGCAACTTTCAAAATTGTAAGAAGCTCAAACTTGAAAAGGGCAGTTGATTTGTAGAATATGGAGGCAACATACGAGGTTGTAGATGTTTGCCATCAGGCACTGTAGAAGCTGAGGTAAAATAAATGATAAAAGCGGAGGTTTGTTGGGTACTGAAGAAGATAGAAGGGTTGAGTCAGCGGGAATGGTTGAATTGTCTCCACATTTCAAGCAACAGTGGTGTTATGTGGAACGACGTTTGCGACTTGGTGACATCGCGTGAAATACTATCAACTGCCATATTTAGTGGAAAAGTTGATGATGAATTGATTCTGAGTGACAGAGAAATGCGTTGTATTATGGGGAAGTTCAAGCATCCAAAAAACCCATCTGTCAACACGAATACCAAATGGGAGAGTATAATAATTTTGGATCCAATTATTCAAGCTGAAAGTCAGAACGAGCCCCAAATAATGAAGGCAGACAGTTTTAAAGGAGATTGACTTCTCTATTTTGGAAAGGGCTCGATCCATAGAAGTAGGAACTTATGGTTATCTTAGGAAAACAATATTTTGTATTTTAAGAGAGCTCTTCCTCTCATAAGGAAGCAAGAAGGGGGGACTGGAGTTGGCAATTTTGGAGTTATGACAGCCCGGTTTTGAGCACTATCTGTATAACATAAGATACTCTACAGCTTCAATGCAGGTTCTACTTTGAATGAGCATGACTATTATTTGTCTCTGTATGTTATGAATTTTGTTTCTTATAATTTATCATGTATATGGTCCAGTGAATTCCATTACACTGATTCTTATTTTGAAATGCAATTATCCTTTATACTTTCAGAAAACAGAGGCAGTTTTATTCCATGGCTTTGTGATCGTAGTTACTAAGATATTGAACCTTGTATCTTGTTTTATGTTATACACTTCCTGTGTGATTTCATGTTTCTATTATAGCTCTAATTGACATACCAGCCTAGCTCTTTAATGATTGTTTGATTTTCTTAATAGCTTTCATGTTATACCAGCCTATTTCATTCATAAGTGTGTGGTTTTTCCAATAGCTTTGATTTCATACCAACTTGTTTTTCAGTTTGGTTTCATTGATTTGTACATTTTTGAAAAAGATTTCCTTAAGCTTGAGCCCCTGTAGTCTAGGTTCAACTTTAGGGATAACAGTATGTATATTATATAATTTAAAAAATAAATAAATAAATATAAAGGGTTCCCATAATCACCATATGCTTTCCCCACCCATTCCCCTTGCCTCCCCTCCCCACCCACAACCTAAAGGGGAAGGGAGAGGAGGCGCGAAATGCCTATAGTGGATCATGGGACAATTGGGGAGGATAGTGGAGAAAATGAGAGGGGAAAAGGGGGGATTTCAGGAATCCTCCTCACTCTTCCTATCATGCCCTCTCTCCCCATTAAATTATGTGTTTTTATTGTTATTTTTTAATAATTTATTTATTTATTTTGTTTGTTCCTTAAAAAAATTGTTTTTTATTGCTTTTTAATTGATTTTTTAAATTGTGTTTTTAATGACATATTTTATTTAGAGAGAGATAGGTTTGATAATATATGGGGAAGCAGGTGCGGGTGGGATCATTTTTCATCCCGGAGGAAACAAAGTAAAGACTTATGCCTGGGGTCTTGGATGAAAACCCAACAATGAAGCTGAATGGCTTGTGCTTCTCTTTAAGATGGAATAGGTCAAGCAAAACAAGATCACCAAATTCATAGTCATGGGATACTCTATACAAGTCATACGCAAAATTATCTATGGTTACAACAAAGGAGTAGTCAAAATTCGAAGGATTTATGAACGGATACGACAAACCTATGTAAATGTTCAAACCTCCTTTCTTCACATCCTCGGGAGCAATAAATCAGAAGCAGGCATCTTAGAAAATCAAGGGGCTAAGATAAAAGTCGGAATTTCTAGGGTGAATGGAATTTTAAAAACTTCAAGTTATGTCCCTTAGGAACATAAGCATTGTTTGGTCGTCTCAAAGGGGGAAAAGGGGTTGCATAGGTCCGGCTCCTATCTTCCCATCTTCTGAACTATTCACTTACCAAGGATCTAGGGTGGAAGCACCCCCTCCTCATTGAATATGCAGCCACCGGCGTTCTTCCAACATTCGACAGCATGAAAGCTTCCCGGAGACCAACTAGCATACATGCAATTTTGGCGTCACAACCCATGTGATGGATATTAATGCTAAACCTTCCTCCCTTGGGATGATAAGAAACTCGGCATGAACCATGGAAGACGTTAACAAGTTCCCCCAACTCAATTTTCGAGTCATAGTGGTCACAGTACAACGTTTGTTTCTCCTTCTATAGATTTTTTGCATCCTCTAGCTCTTGGACTCCTCAGTATTGAGGATAAGGAAAGGCCTCCCAACACACAGGTCGTCCAGTCTCTATTTTCTGAGCACACAGGATTGGTATATGGTAGAGTCATGGCAGGTAATGACAGGGATGTAACGTTGAACGATATGCAGACTTCTCTAAAGGATATTAAGCAGCACCTCCGCTGGCTCTACAACATCGTGAATAAGGGGTTTAAAGAAGGAAATTCTATAGTAGAAGAATTTAAGTGGATGGCTAGGAAAATGGGAAATCATGATGCCAGAATCGAAGATAACCATAGATATATTTATGAGCTTATGGGTACCATTGGATACATGAAGGAATATTTGCACAAGTTAGTCAACATGAATCAATGCTTCCATTGTCAAACCTCTCCTACAAGGGATCATCCAATAGAGGAGACTTCAATAGCTCAGCCAGTAACAACTCCAAGGGACAAGTAGCATCAGTAGCCTCAGTTTTATGGTATTTTCTGTTTTCTTGTCTTTTAATTTTAGGTGTCTATGTTTGTATCTACCCTTCAAAGGGTTTCGGAAGTCTTTTTTGGAACAACAGGAAGGTTCGGGTTATAGATTGCAGCACAAATAATTCATGCCTTTCTGTGATAAATAGCATGAATTTCATAGATTTGTCTCTTTTTTGTAAGATTGGTTGTGTGCAGCGTTTTTATATAATATAATATCTTCTTGGTTCCTGTTAGAACAAAAGATAGGTTTGATAATATAATTTTTTTGTTTTTTTAATTTTTTTAATTTGTTTATTTTTATAATTACATTTTTTACTTGTTTTGTTTTTATTTTCTTTTTAGTTGTTATATTTATTTATTTTTAATTTTGAGAGTTTGGTTTTGGAAATTGTCCCCTTTAAATACGTTGTTGTTGTTGTAGTCCTTGTTGTTGTTTAAGTTTTTGAATAAGTTTTAAAATGTTAACCCGAAAGAAAGGGGGTGCTACCAATAGTACCCATTTCAATTTATAGGTCAATTTTAAAGCTGTTGTCCAAACCAATACCAGTTTTCAAGGCCATGATTTCAAACAAGTTGTAATTTTAACCCCCAAAATAAAAGAGTATGGTACCATCAGCACCACTTTTAAATTTAGGGGTCGATTTTAAGGTTTTTGTTTGCAACTTTATGAGGTGTTAAGGCCATGGTGAAGAAAAAAGTGTGTTACCAATAAGACGACTTTTTGATTCAAGGGTAAAAAAAACCACTAAATTCGATATTTGAAAAAACAAAACTGTTGAAAGTTCTCATCAAGTTGGTAAATATGTTTTGAACAAAGTAATCATTTTTATCTACACATCGAGGGAGAATCATTTTGAAGGGGAAGCACTGCACCTTACATAAATATGTATAAGTATAATAATAATATAAATTAACAATGAATAATAATGATAATAATTCAGCAACATGGGTTACACGCTTTCAACTTGTGGTCATTAATGTTATATTCCATCATGAGGACTATTTTAAAGTATTTATTATTATTAAATCATTTTACATATACATTTGCAAATGTATTCTAAGTTATTCTTAAAAATATTATTTTACTTATTACAATATATAATCACCACTACCACATTTTATGTTAGCTTTTGGGGTTACTTTGAAAGTGTTTATATGTCCAGAGTTGCTTCATGAGATGTGGGGTGCATGGTGTATGGTTATCCTTTGATTGTGATGGAATTGCACATTGGAGGTGGCTTACTTATTGGTTTCTAGACCTCATATGGATGCTTCATTAGCATTCTTCCTACAAGTCTTGGATATATTCAAATATTTTGGTGGTGTTCTACATTTTGGCATTGTGGGGATTTCTTACTTGGAAAACACCTTGCATTGGAAAGAGTCGGTCCCTATACAACAATGGGTTGATTGGATACTTCCATGGAATCATGGGGTTTACTTGGGGATGACAAGGTTGCAATAATGATCATGTAGATGGAGTGGACCCAAATAAGCACATGGTCTAGGAAAGGTGTTGGAGAATTGTAGACCTTGGAAGAGAAGTGTTGGACCTTGGATGAGAAGCACCCTTGTCTTGGAACCTTGATTGTGTATTTCCATCACCTTGGAGCTTGACATGTGTCACTTTTAGAGGGAGTGCTTCACATGTGTGGACATACTTGTTTCCTATAGGATTCCTCTAAGTGGATTGTAGTGGATTAGGTCCACTTATTATTGTATACCTCCCTTCACTTCTCATATAAGCAGAGAAAGGAGAGATTCATTCTCAACATTCATTCTTAGAGGGATTACACCTTATATTCCTTGGTTTTAGAGGTGTAGGAGGAGAACTAGTCTCTTATTTCCCTCTTGTGTATTCTTCTTTGTACTTCATCTCTCTTGTTTAAGATGCGAAGGTTTCTTGAACATTCTTGGAATCTAGGGTTTAGGATTCATTCCTAAGGAGACATTGGAGTAGGGTTTGTGGATAAAGCCCTAAGTTGTACTTGGTGAGGAGGTAGAGTAGAGGAGACACTTTACATGATTCCAAGGATGACTTGCTAGTGTTGTCTCTAGATTTTTGGAGTATGTTTGGTGGAGCTATGGTTTTTCTTGGTTTTCCTTAGCTAAGGTTTTGGATTGTTTGTATAGCTGTATCAGTTTATTTTAAATTCAATAGATCGTACTCAAATTTAATATCTTGTGTGTGTGTATATAGTTTTCAACTTTCCAAAAACTATCTTATTGCATATTTTATTTTCGATGATCATTATTTTTTGACATAAGATTGGAATTGCTAAAGGTTTAACATTGATATTAATACAATAGGACACAAATTCTTGTTGTAATTATTGTTTCCATAAAATGATTTTCAGATCTAGTTTATGCATGATAAGATTTCCCTAGAGGGTTTAAACTTGTGGCATAAGTTTGATATATTTTCTCTTCAATTACTTAGTGGATTGGGGTTGTTAAGGAGTGAAATATTGATCATTGTTGTTTCTTTTTTATATTTCATATCAGCCCCAACACAGTAAATTCACATGAAATAGATCCAAAAAACCTCTAGAATAGAGGTGAAATTTCTGAAGTTGTATTAGTTGCTATAGAACCTGGAGCAACTGAGTATGGTTGATCTCTCAATAATCGAATCCGACTATCATGTTGGATGAGAAATAAGAATAATATATATTAGATGATGAATATTACAAAGATTTCTTGGCCTTAAATATGGCTTGGACATTCATGATGAGGAGAAGCCTCCTTTCATACTAATCTAACTTATAAATTATTTAATTATTTAATTATTTTCTTATTTATGTTCGTTACATTGCCACTCCCTTTAAAGGAGCTTTGTCCTCAAAGCTTGAATATTTTCCTAATGTTGTCTTTAATTCTAGCTCTATGTCGCACTGATGACTTGAGAGGTGCGATTTTGATTACGACCATTGCCTCATTTTGATTATTATGTCTTGGTATTTGCAAGAAGTATGAACTTGGTGAAATTTTGTTTACACTTTTTCTACTTGTGTGATTTCTTCTTTTAACTATGTTTGTCGTCAATTGAACATGCTCAACATACATTATGACCTTAACTATTTTCTTGTTTTTATCCCCAACATATTTTGTTTCAGTTCCCTTGAACGGGCTCCTTGTGCTTATAATGCTCATAAGAACACTGGTCTTATCTTGTGTCTGATAGATATTATAGTTGCTTCCCTTGATGTTCTTTATAGTCGTCTTTGTGATGCTATATGTCCTTCATGTGTTTGTGACTTCACAATCTTGGTTAGGATCATCTTTCTTTTCATCAATTTGGGTGGTTTCTTCTACGTGATTTTCACCTCCCTCTACATTTACTTTAAATGTTTCATCCATAGTTTTCTTTATTTCATCTATGTCCTTAAGGATTTCCTCAAGTAGATCTATGAATTCGTCACTCTTACTATAAGATGCCATGGATGTTTGTAGAATGCTATTTTGGCCTTTTAAGGTGAAATTTTGAATAATAATATATTAATTAATTAATTATTATTATTATTATTATTATTTTCATAAACTATATAACATTTTATATATAGTTTTTTTTAGTATTTCTTTTAAAAGAAATATTATAATATAATAATAATAATATATTATTATATATATGATTTTATTTTTATTAAAAATCTTTTTTTTTTTGCAGGTCGTGGAGTTGTGAACGACCACGTGGTGAGGAGGATGGCGCGTGGAAGCAGGTAGGAGGTTGGTGGACGCGCAGAGGAGAAGAAGAGAAGGGACGATGGGAAGGTGCCGAGGAGATGAGTAGGAAGAAGGAAGGTATGTTTGCAGGGGCGAATGGATGGGGTACGATGGTAGAGCAACGTGTGGAGCAGCGGATGGGAAGGGAAGATTGGAGCGCTGGAGGGAAGATGGAGAGCAGGTGGTGGTTGTGGGGGGGGGGAGGTCAGTGTTGACAGCGCATAAAGGATGGAGCTAAGGGTTGGGTTGGTGGGCAGGCGGAGGTAGGGAGGAGGACAGCGAGGGCAGGGAGTAGGCGCGTTGTGGAGATGGTGCGTGGAGATGATGGGAGGCGTGGTTGAAGTTGTGCAAGAGCTGGGCACGCGCAGTTAGAGAGGAGCAGCATATGGGGGGGCGAGTTGCAGCGTGGAAGGAGGATTGGAGGATGGGAATAGAGAGCGGAGGTGATGGAGGTGATGGAGGCGGCTAGCAGGATGGAGGACGTTGGTGTTATTTTATTTTATTTTTCGGCAGCACTTGGGATGAAGTGATAGGTGGTGAAATAGAGCAGTGAAAGAAATCAAGGATAGATGAGCCGGGTCTGAGCTCAAGTAGGAATTGATGAGCCGAGTCCGAGCTGGGAGTGCAGGAGCAAATCCGCTCGGATACCAAATGGAGCAACCAAGTCCGGTCGATCTCTCAATAATCGAATCCGGCTATCATGTTGGATGAGAAATAAGAGTAATATATATTATATGATGAATATTAAAAAGATGTCTTGGCCTTAAATCTGGCTTGAACATTCATGATGAGGAGACGCCTCCTTTCATACTAATCTAACTGATCTTGATAGCTAACATTTCCCATGATTCTCTAAGATCTTGAACATTCATGATGAGGAGACGCCTCCTTTCATACTAATCTAACTTATAAATTATTTACTTATCTTCTTATTTATGTTCATCACAGAACCTTACAATTTATACCACTTGTAAGATCTTGATGGCTAACATTTCCCATGGTTGTCTCATATAATGCAATTAGTGTATTTTATGGCTAATGGTTTCGTTGGAACAAAGCAGGGCACAATAATGTTTGAGGTTCACTGTATTTGCTACACGCTCTTATTTTGCCAAAAATTATAGATTTATCAGTGGAATGACAATTAATACAAACAACTAATGAGTGCCATGAATTTAACAACAATGGTTTCAAATTGTTAGTTTTAAATACTTTGATTCTTGCATTGAATTGTCAATAGGGTAACACAAATCATATTTATGAATGTAGCTATAGGAAGTGGTGGTTCAAACTATGTTTCTCCACAACATAATTTAGAATAATTCCAATGATGATGGGTTTTCCCACATTCATTGCAGACCAATATAATGTGAGCGATTCTATAATTCCTTTCAGAGATACATTTTGTATAATGAATGGTACCTTCACGATTTTACTCATAGCATTGTTCTAAAGCTTACTCTTTTACAAATTTGTTTATTGGTGTTTCTTTGTATGGAAGCGTCCAAGTATTTTTGTGTCTTAGTATTTTTTTTATTAATTCTTTTATTAAATGTGAATCTATAGTAGATGTTTTAATTTTGTAACTCGATATTCTCGTTTCATTTGATTTTCTATGCTTATAAATATTGGTAGCAGTAGCAAGTCCTCTTTTTCCTTTTATTGGTTTTTGTTATGAATAAACATGGACAAACAACGAGTTGTGGTCAAAGGCCAATTGGGAGAAATTCTAAAAAGTATGTGACCAAATGTTGACAATTCACTATCAGCAAAGAAAATTATTCTCTTTAAACAATAGTGGAATTTTCCAATATAATAAGCACAATGATGTTTTTAAGAAAAACTCAAAATATAAACTATTCTCTTTAAACAATAGTGGAATTTTCCAATATAATAAGCACAATAATGTTTTTAAGAAAAACTTAAAATATATTTATAAATGTATAAACAAAATGATTCAATAATATATTGATGCTTTCTCATGGCTCTTGTGAAGGTATATAACATACATTGACTATAACTGGATGAAAGTGTGTTATCCACGTTGCTTTATTATTATTATTATAAAACTCTACATGAAATCTTCAAACATTATTTTGTACTCAATTTAAACTTGTTGATGCTAATTATGATGCTTGGTTCAATAGAAACATCAAGTAAGACATGTAACAAAAGAAGGTAGCCCAAGGGATCAACCTCAAGATATATTTTATAAATCTCAAAGCATTCAACCACTCTAGCTAACCCATGGAACCATGGAATTATGTTGTTGTTGTTGTTGTTAAACTTATTCCTATTTATGTTGTTACATATTTCATTATTATATAATTTATATTCCATTATTTAATTCTAAGTAACTCCAGAAAAATAAAGATACTAATTCTTAAGGAAAATTGATTTTTTTTAAATACGAAGGGTACCAAGAATTAAGGGCTCGATGTGTACTGTTTTTCTAAAGTAGGAAAAAACTTACAACGCCTAGGGATATTGGGATAGACTATTGATACAATCTCAAAAACCTAATGTCTACCAACATCATCATGTGCAAACAAAACTTGGTCACCTCAAATAATCCATTGGTTGTCTGTAAAGGGGCATAGTTTCACTCCTACAAGAAATTTGTGAGTCTTAAGTCTTTAACATGTTTCCTTACTTTAAAGTAAGATGAGCTCTTAGTCAATCAAAAACAATTTTAAGTATACATTTTCAACCAGATAATACCCATAAGTATACCAATTTATCATTGCGCCGAGAGGCGCTCTACAGCACAGTATGGGGGAGATCTTGTAACGTGATGTAACGTTAGTAACGTTTGTAACATGTCGGCAAAAAATAATGGTGATAGTGAATATTATGGGAGAGATTTGTAACTTGATGTAATGTTAGTAATGTTTGTAACATGTCGGCAAAAAATAATAGTGATAGTGAATATTATGGGAGAGATCTTGTAACATGATGTAAAGTTTGTAACGTTTGTAACATGTCGGCAAAAAATAATAGTGAAAGTGAATATTATGGGAGAGATCTTGTCACATGATGTGCCATTTGTAATATTGAAGTAACTAATGTAAAAAGTAGTGAATATTTTGTCGGCCTAGGATATGTAAAAAGTAGTAACTAATGTAAAAAGTAGTAAAGATTTGATCCCTCTCAATGCTTGATAGAGCCTAGAATTTGGATCTATGCTGGTATAAATCATACTTGAGACTCCTATAAAGAGGCCATATACATACAAGTAATTAGCATTAGATTACCCATCACAATTTATACTCAAAAGAAAATTCAAATTGTATTATAAAGAAAACAAAATTAATTTACACTCCTTGAAAAGTGAAACATTTTTTTAATAATATAAAAGATGTTGAAAACTAATGAGAAAATGAAAGGAATTTATTTTACCACCTTTCAAAAGTAAGTCAAATGATAGAGAAGAGAAACCATTTTAAATCAAATTGAATTTGAAAGAGGTTATTATTTTAGTGACATCTTTGTGCTTGTGCACTTATTTAATATTAAGGGTATCATTGAAAGAGATTCTATGGAAACCATTGTGGTCTCGACGAAAATAACTAAACAAATAACGAAAATATTCTATATTCTATTCTAAAAGTAGGAGAAAAAACAATTTCCCATAAGTAAAGCTTATCATTTAATACAAATCATATATTGTAAGAGGAAAATCTAAAATTAATTAAAGTAACACACAAAAATATTTTATAATCTAAAAGTGGGAGGAAAAACAATTTATCATAAGTAAAGCTAATCATTTAATACAAATCATATATTATAAGAAGAAAATCTAATTAAAAATAAATAATTTAATACAAATCATATATTGTAAGAGGAAAATGTAATTAAGAAGAAATAATTAAATATATTGAATATAATGCATGAAAAGTTTAAATATGAGACTATCTTATAATGTAAATTGAATAAGTATGTTAACAAAACAAATGGTTTAAAAGAACAAATTTGAGAATTAAATAAAACAAAATATTTTGACATGCAGGTAAAAGAAAAGCATCAAAAGAAAAGCATTGTTAAAAAAAAAACTATCGGAGTAACAATAAAAGCAAGATGTAAAAATAAATTTGACAATAATTTTAAAAAGAAAAAATGAAATGTGTAAAATATTTTGTATTAAAAAATAGTTGATATTAATCATCCAAATATATACAATCCAAATTTGTCCAAAATGACTCTAACATCTAAAAGGTTTCATTACAAAATTCCTCCTCTATATACATCCATACCACTGAAACTTCTAAGTTTGCAAAGAGCTTATAACTATATATTTGAACACATTGTCCTAACAAAAAGAACTTGTAAAAAACATAAAACATCATAAGCTAAGAAAACATGTTGCCATTATTTCCTTATTTTGGTTGTTACTCATGTTTGATTGTTTCCTAGAGCTTGAGATATCCATGACAACAATGGAAGGCTTCTAAACGGTAACGTCCTCCATCAATTTAGAATCCATCGAATGAACTTTGTTGGGTTGTGATCTTGAAAAAGTCCTAGAATTATGTTAAAGTGAATTTTAGCATCACTAATCAACTTAGTGATTTGTTCCCCCCTACTTTTGCATTGTATTCTCAAGGACCTCCTATCTAGCATCACACTTAGATATATGAATATTAATTCCATCAATTGACCCATTCAATCCATCAATTTGTGAATTCGGGTGCTACATCATACTTTTTTTCTCTTGCATTTCGTGTAGACCTTTTCCCTAGTTTGAGGAGTTGTCTAATGTTGTTTGAGATAGGTATTGTTTCCCTACCCACAAGGTAAACATCGCCTTACATGTATTAATAGAACCATAGTAGACATAACTCGACTGAGAGGCCACAAGGATTGCCTCATAACCATAACCAACAAATGCCCAGCGACAACCCTGACCTTTCAAAGCAAAGAATAAATAAGAATACTTATCGTTTTCCTCTTCCCACAATGTCGAGCACCCACCATCGTAATTAGATGTGTATTTCCTCCTCTGAAATATAGAACTCGTTGCACGCCTACACTCTCAAATAAAAAATATTCCACCATCACATGAAATAATTCTGAAAAGGGCCATAAAGGAAAGATCAATGCACAAGAATAGAAACACTTGTAGAATGGAGCCAAAAACACAAGTGAGTGCTCTAACTCTGTAATATCCCAAAGGTAATACCTGGACACATGTAATTTTGGTTGTTTCTTTTATGGTGGCACTAAGTTCCTAGAACATGGACCATTAATAAGATTATTATTTATTATCTTATTATGTTAATATTGTTTTTATTATAATTACCTATAACTAAATAATTGCTCAACATGGACAACGTGGTTGGGGGGTATTGGATTTCACATGAGAAGGGGTTGGGGTTAGGAGTCATGGATCCCCTAATAGTACTCTAGTCTTCCTAATTCTGATGTTATTGGACCATGGTGGTCATATTTTGTCTAAATAATGTTTTGCATGCACCCATACTTCCATGAAACCATGCACATGCACCCATGCAACCATGAACATGCACCCATGCACCCATACATCCATTCACCCATGCACCCATGCACCATGCACCATGCACCCTAGTAACTCTAGTGAACTAGAGTCATTGGTAGTCAGTTAGGGTCAGTTTGGTTAATTGGAAGTTGTCCTTGGTTAATTGGTGTCTAAATTTAGTAGTCTTCAGTTATTGAGATAAATTTGAGTCATCCTCGGTTAATTTGAGTATTTTTTGTCCAATTTGAATTATACTGAGTGCATGGAATGGAATTTGGAAAAATTCGAGTCAGTAGGTAAAATTCAAGCTTCCTTCATGCATGGGGAGTAATTTATGGGTAATCTCGAGTCAGTTATGGTTTGTTTGAATCAGCATTGACAAATTCGAGCTAGTCAGTGACTATGAGTGTGTTTGTCATTGGATTAGATTTAGTCTTAGTGGATTCAAGTTACTCTGTTGAAAACTTGAATGAGTCAGTTAATGGTTTGGAGGAACACTCAGTGATTGAGACTTGTTTCTCAGTGTTATATAGTCATTCTATTGGAGACAATTTGAATTGGTCTAAAGGGATTTGAATTGCTGAGGAGGTCATTCATTCTTTCATTATTCAGTTTGTTGGTTGGTTCAGGGAGTTGCTCTGACAAGAATGTGAATGCCAAAGGAGAGTTTGGCATGATACTATGCACACATTTTACATCAATTTTCTTGCAGGTTAATGAATATCATGTAGGTATTTTTTATTAATACAGGGGAGAGACAACTCTCCTTCAATTCAAATTACTAAGGAGGGGATTCGAATGTTATTTTGCACCTATAAGGTTAGGAAGTGTTTTGGCAGGGTGAAGAAAACAATTTTTATGTAACGTGGTCTGACATGAGAGGGGAATAATCATGTGAAAAGGCTCCATTTTTGTGCTTGTATTGTATGAGAGGGGGGTAATATTGAGAAATATTTCTTCTATTTGTTGTTTTAAGCCTTACAGAAGAGGGGGGTAATCCTGAGCAAGTGATCCTAGTTGTTGAGCTTGTCTTGAAGGAGAGGGGGGTAATCTCGTGCAAGAGAGTTTTAATTATGGCAATTAGATCTTTGGGAGAGTGGGGTAATCCTTTGATTGAGACCATATTGGCCATAACTTTCCTTTTGGGAGAGGGGGATAATCCTGAGAAAGAAATCTTAGTGATCATAATCTTTTCTTTCGAAAGACTCGGGGGATAATCCTGAGAAAGAAATCTTAGTGATCATAATCTTTTCTTTCGAAAGACTCGGGGGATAATCCTAAGAAAGAGGGATTAATGATCACATTTTGTCTTGAAGAAGGAACGAACACCTGTGTTACAAGTCTTATTGTTAGGGCTCAAGTTATATGAGTCCATGACCGTGTGAATTCCAATACCTCATCTTAGGGCTGACTGCACAAGTATTTTGGCTTAACAGTGTCTACGGTTAGGAGGAAAGTTATATGTTTGATGCCAGTTGTGCCCTTACCAAAGATAAGTATTTATTCTAGATAATATTCTTTGTATATGATTGTTGTACTTGTGCCCATGGAGGCTTATATATTTGTCATTTTATGATTTTAAAATTGTATCCATGTTTATGGTAAATTCCTAATGAATTTGTTGATAAAAATGGCAGCTCATAGAGTAGGTATGTTGATAAGCTAGATTAGCTACTAGGATCTATATTTGATAGATTTATGATAGACAATGGAATATGATATTTGGGAATCCATATAAATTTATATGGATGATTCCATATCAGATATTCCATGGGGTTAATGATTGATATTTAATGTGGTGAAATATGATAAAGATAGTGTTATAATTATGTTATTTAATGTAGAGTAGATTGTTGATATATTGGTTTCTTCAAATGGTTAATTTCTTATGAAATAAGATCATTTGTGGATATAATATATGGAAAGTACATATAGGCGTATATGGTTGTTCCAGATCAAATATTGCATGGGGTTTATGGCTGATAAATTGTATGCATTAGAATTGATATACAATAGAGTTTATTTCTACCTTCAAGAAGAAGAAAAAATGATGTTGATTTACCATGGTGTTAAAAACTAGATGGATTATGAGATTATGTTCATTAGACATAATGATATTTAGGGAAGACCATATGGCCATGTATGGTTATACTATATAAGATCTGACATGGGATTAAAAAGTCTGAAATTATTACAATATATCTGTTATGGTTAAGTGTTTAATTTCTACCTCCATAGAATGTTGAAATGTTGAAAAAAAAGATGTTGATTTTCTCTGGAGTGTAAATTTGATTTATTTAGTTGTTTAAATGGTGATGAGCAGTGACCCATAGGTTTTATGATAGTTATTAAATGTGTGAAGAGTTTCTGGTATGAATGTACTCATGTGTCATTACACTACATTGCATGTAGAATGGGGAACTAGGTTGCAATGTAAGGGGATACTTCCATTTAATGACTAGTTTTAAATTATTTATTTGACTGGCATGTTAGCCCAATATTTTTGAGTATTATTTTGTTGTGATAAGCTTCGATTAATATTTATCCTTGATAGGAATTGATGCAGGAGAATCCTTCTCTCCATCCAAGTTCAACTTCCATATTTTGATCAGACCTAGAAGGTGTCTTCATCTTCTGAATTAATAGTCCTTAGAAAATTACATTGTAAATAAATCTATGTTGAGTGTTCTTCTAGATAGATGATAAGTCATTAGGTGAGTGATGACTCATTAAATGAGTCATGTAACTAATCCCATGTCAAATGGTAGCATTCGATAAGGGTCGAGGCTCTCATGAGCAAGTCATTGAGATAGGGTTGATTATGTTGCTTTGATTAGAATTAGTTAGCATATTGTTGAGTATATTGAGGATCTAAACCAAAATGGGTTCATGAATCCTATTGTATATATGTTTGTAAGCCTTCAAGGATTTGTGGAGAGCGAGAAGTAGTCAAGGGGTGTATCCAAACAATGTAAACTTTGGCTAATATGGAAAAACCATTGTAAATCAAGCCAAGATAGTTGGTTGGAGTTATACCAGACTAAGAGGATCATAAAATAGATTTAGATCAATGTAAATATATAGATTCCTTGTATTGAATAAAGGAAAGCATATTTTAGCATATCTTTGTGTAATGGTAACTCTGTCTGAGTGTATAATTTTATGAGTTGAATGCTTGATCAACCTTTGTTAATAGTTGATAGATCTGTGTGTGGAGTATTTTGAATTTAGGGATTTGAGAGTGGAAGGTTATAGAGATTTGTTGAAGGATCTTTGTGCGTGAAGCGCATGAATAAATCATATGTCATCGATCACTGACATGATCGATGTTTCTTTGTTAATGTTTTGTATATGTGAAGTTAAGAATTGAACCAGGACAAGCTCGATGAAGTTGGACACAGATCGATTGATCGATGCTCTGATCAATCGACATAGAGTTGTAGAGATCATAGTTAAATTTGACGATCTAGTTTAAAGGAGAAAATATGGATCGACAGTGGGGAAAGATTCACGAAGTGAATGTGAACGAGAGATAATAAATCCACAAGGTTAAGTGAAGTTCCGCCAGAGATAGTATATCAATGGACGAGATCAAAGCCGCAAGAGATCTGATGCTCCGCAAGATAAAGGTGTAAGGAAAATAACGGATCCGCAAGAGAAAAGTGAAGATCCGCATCTGATTGCAGATTGACGGTCAGGAAAGAACCTGCAAGAAATCGATGGTTGTAAAGAGTTGTGGAAAAGGAATTGTGGGAGGGAATTTGCGGAAGTTCAACTTTGGGAAAAGCTAGATCCGCAATCCACAATCCAAATCTTTGCGAAAGGAAATTTGCGAAAGTTCAACTTTGGGAAAAGTTGGATATGTAATTCACAATCTGATTTCGAAAAGGAGTGTTGCGGACGCATAAATTGTGGAAGTCAATTTCAGAATTCAGGAATTTCCACAATCCGCACTTTGGAATTATGGAAAGGAACTAGCGGAATGGTTCTTGCGGAAAAGCAATTGCAGAAGCTAAAGGAGCTTGCAGAAATTGAGTTGTGGAAACTCAATTGCAGAAAGGTTGAAGTTGTGGAAATACTTAGTTACGGAGAGACTAAGGTTACTGAAGAAAGCCTACAAGAAACTAGTTTGCATAACATAAGTTTGCGGAATTGAGCCTGTGGAAACAGAGCTACGTAATAGAGTTGTAGAAGAAATATTAGGTGAGAAGCCAAACTTTGAGTTTGCTAAATATAAAGAAAGATAAATCACGGGGAAAGTAGATGGGATAAAGGACATTTGGGGTTCCCTTCTACATCATGTGGTATCAGAGTAGAAGAAAAAATATGCGTGAAGGTAGCAGAGCATAGAAGATTCTGCGTGAAGATTGATAGAGCTCAGATCAAAGCCAAGAGGTAAATCAAATTTTGATTTTCAATATATGTTAAAGTTGAAGACTAACAATTGTATTGAGAGGGTTAGTCAAGTGAGAGTATTCAGAATTGATTTAAATCAATAACTGCAGACATATAAGGTGTGGTTTAGTTTTGAAGTTTTATTTTAGCCACAAGAGAGTGCAAAAGAAATCCTTGGAAGGATTTAATAGGTTACAACACACTAAAGAAAGTGGAGTTGTACATAAGACAGCTATGTTCCTAATAAAGAAGAGCATGTGAGCTCTTACAAAAGAGGAAGAAAGTAGCAAATAACAGAGAATTTCTTGAGGAAGAGTTTGTGAACTCTTAGAGGAAAGAGGAAGCAATGGAAAAACCCAGAAATCCAACCGAGTTTGGACAAGAGAGTACTAGTGCATGTTCTCAAAAATAGGAGTGGGCATGTAGAATCCAAGAAGAGAAAATGAGGTTGCTCAAGAGGTTCTGGAGAAGAAGAACTAGATATACCAAAAGGACAAGCTTGAGGAGAGATAGCTTGTTGAGGTATAGCAGACAAGTGTGGATACTTGTTGAGGGAGGCTTAGGAAAGCAGTCCACAAGTGGACGGGACAAAGTTCAAAAGGAGAAGGAGATAGAAACAGTGACTATTGACGTTCATTGCAGGGGTTCAGAGGAAAGCCACATCAAAAGAAAGAAGAAAGGCATAAAAAAGGAGAGCCAAGAAGAATGTAACAGGGAGTTGCTGGAGTTAGAAAGAGACATTTGGTGCTTCAAGAGGCATAAACAAGCAGTTGCAGAAGAAACCCAGAGGTATGGTTGGGTAATGAGGAAAAGGAAGGTGAGATGGCATTCGTTGCAAGTGAAGTTAAGGCAAAAGATATATTCTAGATTGAAGGAAGAACTCAGGGGAGTTGAGTCTGAGATAGAAGTTTCATATTGTGAACTTGAACATGGTACTTTGCTTGGAGAGGATGATGAAACAGATGAGGAGATTATAGATGAATTTATGAAGTCATTGATAAGTTCAGAATCACATGAAGATAATATGGATGAGACTCCATATGAGAAGTATTATGTTTTAGAATCTAATGCTTCGTGTATGACTGCAGGTATTGAAGAATACTTAAGTGATCTGTTTATACAGAAAGATACTAAACAATCATCTTGGACTGTCATAGATTATGAAGAATGGAAAATTATTTTCAAAGGAATTAATGAAGAACATAATCCTGTTATAGAATAAGTTGAAATGGTGATGCATCCTGTAGCTTAGACTATAGGAGAGATAGAGGTTGGTGAAGAAATGAAGCTACTAGAAGAGATAACTAAGATAGAAGAGTTCTTGATTGAATATGCATTCTAGGACAAAGAAGTTATAACTCTCATGGACTCTTTGGAGAGTTCAAATCCATGAATGAATAAATCAAGAAGGGCTAGAAAACTAAATGTTTTTAACATTAATGAATTGTGTGTGTTTAAAGGTACAACAGGCGATGAAGATAATGAGGTTGTCATCAAATTTTCTTGCATCCCTAAAGGAGGAAAAATTTGGAAGTTTTCTCTGAATTTGGAGAATGATAAAGATAGCCAGGGGGGAATACATACACAATTTGGCAATAGAATTGCTGACAGACAGACAAAAGAATTTTTTGTTGCAGGTAGAAGAGGATTGGACTGTAAATACATCCAAGAGGAAGATAAATATAAGCATCCTAATGCAACGCTTATCCATTGGAATGAAGAAACAAAGCGTTTACAGGAGATCTGCACCATAAATTCAATTGAAGAGAATCAAGCAGAAGAAGAAATTAAGGTATCCATTGAATTAGATATTCTTGATTTAATTTCATGTGAAGATTTAGAGGAAGAATTATGGTCATTAGAAGATTGGATGATGGAAAATAAGGCCTGTATGAATTTGATAAATTCCATGGATAATGACTTCATTGGTTTATGTAAAGAAGTTGATATCTTGAGAAAAAAGATAGAGAAACAGAAACTACATGTTCAGACTCTGAAGGTAAGAAGAAACTACAAATTTTGATGAACAGGTGAAGATGTCAGTCAGTGATGGTAGAATTGAAGGACAAGATAAAAATCCTGGAGATATAAATGGAAAGGATATGTAGCAACTAGAACAACAAGTTTAGTATAAGGAAATTTATCAGCCAAGGGACTATTTGGATAGTGAAATAGAGAATATAAGGATGTTGATGGTGAAAATGTCTTAGAAAAGACATGAAGAGAAAAGGAATATTTACATCAGCAAAGCAAGCAGCAGCAAAAGATAGAGGACAAAATAAGATTGCAAAAGCAAGGCCAATGGGGCATTGCAGCAGAAACTTTGGAAACCAGAAGAACTGAAGATGACAAAGGAAAAATAGCATGATGAAATGAATGACCAACTACAACACAAAGTTTGGGATCCAAGCATATTGAAGACTGAATATTATGACCAGGAAGTCATATTTTATTTCTTCCTGGGGAATCTGAAGCAGGAGCATCCTGCTATCCATCCAAGTTGAAGTTCCATATTTTGATCAGACCTAGAAGGGATCTTCATATTCTGAATTGATAGTCATTAGACTATTACATTGTAAATAAATATATGTTGAGTGTTCTTCTAGGTAGGTGATGAGTCATTAAGTGAGTGATGAGTCATTAAATGAGTCCTGTAACTAAGCCCATGTCAAATGGTAGTATTCGATATGGTTCAAGTCTCTCATGAGCGAGTCCTTGAGATAGGGTTGATTATGTTGCTTTATTTAGAATTAGTTAGTAGATTGTTGAGTATATTGAGGATCTGAACTAGAATGGGTTCATGAATCCTATTGTATATATGTCTGTAAGCCTTTAAGGAATTGGGGAGAGCGAGAAGTAGTCAAGGGGTTTAGCCAAACAATGTAAAATCTAACTAATATGGCCAAACCACTATAAATCAGGCCAAGATAGCTGGTTGGTTGGAGTTATAACAAACTAAGAGGATCATAACATAGATTCTAGATCGATGTAAATATATAGATTCCTTGTATTGAATAAAGGAAAGCCTATTTTGGCATATCTCTGTGTAATGGAAACTCTGTCTGAGTGTATGATTTTATGATTTGAATGGTTGATCAACCTCTATTAATGGTTGATAGATCTATGTGTGTAGTATTCTGAATTTAGGGATTTGAGAGTGGAAGGTTACAGATATTTGTTGAAGCATATTTGTGCATGAATTGCATGAATAAATCCTATGTCATCGATGTTGTAAAGGAAAGTGTCCTATGGCTAGGGTTTAAGAGGCCATCAACGTACTGGGGTTGAAAAAGAGATGCACAATGTTCAGCAAGCATATATAAGCAAGATCAGAGATGAGAAAGGTCCACACTTGAATAACTGAAGGCTGGTCCAAGTTTTCTCTTCAATCCTCTTCTTGCTCCTCTCGCTCCAAGAGACCTACAAAACAAGGTATACCTTCCTCAAACCATTATGACCACATATAAGACAATGATAATCAAATAAACATAAACAAATGATCTGAATAACATCATCATATGATCAGAAACAGAGATTCAATCACACATTGAACAATGATTTGGGAAGAAGAAGGACATCACATCTTTATTAATCTTGAAAACAAGTACAAGTATACCTTCTCTTCAAGTTTGGCACCTCACGAAACCTTGATCTGGTTCTGCTGTTTCTCTTCTCCAAAGAACTCAGCCTCCAAGCTCTGCAACACAAGGGGAAGACCTCCAGGGCAAAGGTGTGGGCAAAGAGAGTCCCGATTCCTCCAGCATAACAATGCATAAAATCCAAGTCCCCTTTCATGGACCTCCCTACCTCTATTTATATGATGAAGAAGAGTTAGGGGCGAAGCCAAAGTGGTTACAACTGAAGGAGTCAGTTGTATAACTACCCAAACTAACTCAAAATGCGTGTTTTTATGTTTTAATGTTAAGAAACAGATTCGCGACTATGAAGGAAGACAACCCGCGCATGATACGTGAGTTTACACAAGAGCAACCCACGAATATATGCATGCATTACTTGCAAAACACAAGAGTCATGAGTGATGCGTGAGTTGCACATAAGGAGAGTCGTGCATACACAAAAAACACATTTTTAAGGTATTTCTGGGCATTTTCATACTTTGGTGTCTTCTGGAAAGTTTTAGCTAACTGAAATACCTTTCCAACGGTGCAGAAATGAGGTCAAACGGAGTTACAAAACTCAAGATATGGGTCCTCCAAGATAGGTGTTTTTTCAGTGACTTTCATGAAGTGCCAACATGCGACGAAATCATGGGAAAGTGGTCACAGGCATAGATGTGTCATTTTGGGCTATAACAGATGCCCCCTAATGTGTGAGGTTAGAGGGGAAGATGATAGCCGAAATACATTATAAAGGAAACAACTGAGTATGGAGAGAGCAGAGAATCCAAGATCGAAAGGCTCAAGTGAAGGTACCTGTAAGAGAGATAAATGTCAGAAAAACTGATCTCTGGAACATACACGTCCATGTACAAAACATCGCCCAAAAGATATAGGTGGATCCAACATATGTATAACTGATGAAACTATCATGGTCGCTCAATATGCAAAAAGGCGCCATATCAAATCTAAAGGAGTCGTGGCCACAAATGAACAAGGTGGATCCATACTCAACAATCGATCATAGCCACAAAAATACAAGGTGGATCTATGTCTCAGCAAAATGTCATATAAAGTATAACAAGGTCTTGCGCAGCTTGGGCAAAAGCAAAATGATGATGCTACTGTCAGCCCCAAGGTCTTCAATCCAAACCGCCCAAAAAAGGTACAAATCCTAACCATGCGAATAAAGGAGCTGAAGTCGAACATGGAGGAAACAGTTTGATTACCGGTCAATAATGAAAACCGTTAACAAATGCGAGGGAAAGCACCATTAATGAAAATGGTCCCCAAGGTACCTAGTACATTCTAACAAGTGTGATTACAAGGACTTGAAGTCGAACACTTGAAGAATCCATTGAGTAGTAGACATTAAGGTATTCCCAACTACCCAATAGTGAGGGAAATTTCCATTGAGGACAACAATTCCCAAGGTACTGTCATAAAACTCTAAATCTCGTCCCCAGAGCAATATGTGTTGCAGTCGATAGGAAGAGATCCGTTGGAAGGAAGGCATTAAGGCATCCTTCATCATCCAACACGAGGTAAGTCAAAGACTAATTGGATCTGGAATTGGTACTGAATTTCACAAAAAGGACCACTGAAGACATGATGTAATGAACTGATACCAGGGAATGGCCGACACAAAAGGTCAAGGCAACTGCAGAATGGCCGACAAAGATTTGATCCTTGAATAGTGAGCACGACACAAAAGTGACTTAGGCAGCGTTTGACACAAAATAGGACCAACGAAACAAATCTGCAATGTAGGAGACATTGACAGATTCCCCATATAATTGGAAAAAAGACCAACTGGAGGAGTAAGAAAACTCTGAATCAAGATAAAGTCAAAAGACTAGGACCCAACGGTTGATAGACTCAAAATTGGTGCTTTGTTCAAGGAGACAAGACTTGCTTCCATTATGTAAAAAGATATGGAAATAAACCTTCCCCTTCCCTTCTTTCTTGTAAAGGTTTAACGAGTCCAAGAAAGCAACCTCGGGACCATCTTCATTTTTTGACAAGCTCGAAGAAAAGAAAGAAGAATGCTTGATAAAGCACTGATTTGTGGATTTTACGAGCCCGAACTAGTACATGCTCGACGGTGTTTTCATAGTTTAGAGAGTCTGAAAACTCCAAAGAAGACTCCAGGGGGGGTCCTTTTTCATACAATTTAGTCTCCTGAGGCCGAAAAAGTATAAAACAAACAACAGAAGAACTCTCTTAACTTCCGAAGAAGAAAAAGCGCACCTTTTTCGTAATTAGTCAGGAAGGTCCGAAAAAGGTTAAATTACCACCTACCCGACGCTCCTTCAAAAGCAGCATATAAAGCCTGAGTTTTATGAGTGTGAAGGAAGGCAAGATCACTCGGAAAGATCCATTTGATTACGAGAAATGGAGCTTACAACAATAAACTCAATGTTTTTTTCTTTAGGGTTTAACGAGCATGACAAAGACATAAAGTACACTCGGAATCTTTTTCATGTTTTGGTCCAGAGCACGAAAAAGAGAAAACTAAGCTCATACCGGGGGTTCCTTTTCCGTAAGTTTAGTCCCTCGGGTCCGGAAAAGAGATAAACCTATGCCTGAGAATACTCTTCTCAATTCAGTAGAAAAGAGAGTGATCCTTTCTCGTATTATTCCACATGGTCCGAGAAAGAGATAACCTACCACCAATGTGGATGCCCATTCACATATTCTTAACGAGCCTGAATGGACAAGTTTACTCGGCAGTCAAGTCTATTTTGAGGAGTCAGAATTGGGCCTAAAGAAACTCATAATCTTTCCCATGAAGTTTTAACGAGTCCGAAAAAGTCAACTCGCAGCCTCCTTACTGTTTTTAACGAGCTCAAAGGAGAGCAGAAAGAATGCTCTAAATGTGAGGAGACGAGTGTCATAGACAGGCGAGACTAGTTCCAAGCGCAAGGAACAAACCTATGCATAATGCAAGGAAAGTGAGCAAGATAAGGACACTCGGGGAAGGTCTCCTCGGGGTAAAGGGTGCCAAGTTGCAAAGGCAAAATGATACAAGGCTAAGCGACGATGAGAACAAAGATGAGGGCTTATACAACGAGCTAAAAGCGTGGAAGCCGGCATCAGGCTCATAAGCGCGAGCAAGGCATATGCAAATGCAATTACAGCTTGAACAACAAGGTGAGACCCATAAACAGTTGTGAATCCAACTAATAATCCTATCTCCAAGAAACAACAACATCAGAAGAAACGATCCGATGTGGGTCACTTTGGCAGAAACACTTGTGACTTCGCTATCTTCTACAAAAGGAAAAGTCAAGGCAGAATCAACCGAAGAAGATTCTATAGGTCCAAGGCTCGAGGGTTTATAATCAATAAGATCAACCTCAGAAGGAGAGAAAAAATCAACAAGGGAGATAGAGTCTGCAGAAACAAACTCAATATCACAGGAGCTGAGAAATTCATAAGAAAAAATCAAACTCATCAGGATCACTGACTTGCTTTTCAAATGAAGAATCAAAAAACTCAACAAAAACCAACATAAGAAAAAGGGAAGGCTTACTAAGAAAATCAGGGTTAGACTTAATCACAACTGAAAAAGAAGGTCAGACTGTATCAAAGACTCTAGGAAGACTTCATCCGGAAGGAGGAAATCATCCGAGATAGAACACATATCTGAACTTTCAAATGGATGGACAGAGTGGAGAGAAGGCTCTACAATCTGTATAGGATGACTCACCGGATCAACTGCTGGGACCAAGTCCCGAGAAGGTAAGCCTGAAAACAGAGGCTGCCTCTTAGTAGCAATTGAACACAAATGACAAGAAGCCACATAGTTCACCTGTGGTGGGGTGGTGTCTACAGAAACACTAGGAATCAACAAAGGAAAGACTTGGTCTCTAGTTGGGTCAGGAGACGGATCAAGAAAATCCAACTGATCGATAGTGATGATTTCTTCGCCATGATTAAAGTACATCACACGAAAGAATGTTGACACCACAGCTTGCATGGCATAGACATAATCACGTCCAAGGAGAATATTAAAGTCCAAAGGGTCTTCTATCACCATGAAGTCAACTAAGACGGTCTTCCCACCCAAAGTAACAGGTGTTTGAGCAAGAATTCCCAAGGCTACACAAGTTCTTCTATCAAACGCCAGTAACTGACTAGCAGTCGACACAAGGCTGGGAGATCCCATACCTCGCCAAGCACGAGAAGAAAAAATACTAACTGAGGCTCCTTCATCAACAATGCAACGAGCAATTGTATAGGGTTCAACATTGACCTTTATCTGGAAAGGTGCATGGGAAGGAAGGCGCGGCTCAACTAGGCTATCCCAATCAAAGGAAGCAATCCGAGGGCTTGGTGGGGGTTGATCCGAAACAAGTTCAGTGCCCCCTTGTTCAGTAAGATCTGAACTGGCAGTGAAGAAAATGTGACTAGTAGACACTTCACTTTCCAAAGGAAGAGTGGGGTTGATCAATACTGGGATCGATTCAACCGCTTCATGAAAGTCACTCTCCGAAGGGAGAGTGGGATTGACCAAAGATGACATTGGTTCAATCACATGAGGAGCACTCTCTGAAAGAGAGTGGGATCAACCAAATCTGAGATTTGTTCGACCACTTGATCAACCAAAGGTTGAGTAGGAGGTTGAGAAACTATAGGGTGTTTAGAAGAATGAAATCCATGAGTCTCGGACCACACTCTTCGCACCTCTGGGATAGCAGGGCACAGATGAGTAAGGTGATCTCCCTTGCATAGCACACAAGGGAACTTAAGATGATGCTTCGAACGACCAGTTTTCTCAACTCTATCAGCATGACTAGCAGTGGCTGACAGTTTTATCTCAACATGACTAGCAGAGGATGAGAGTTTTCCCCCAGCGTGAACAACAGAGGCTGGGTGACTGGGTCCAACCTCACCAAGAGAGGCTGGTTGTTGAGAGACTCCATAATGTTCAAAAACGGGTTGACCATGAATCCAAACTCGTCGCACTTCCTCAATAGAAGGGAATTTATAAGTAAGGTGGTCTCCCTCACAAAGTTTACAAGGAAACTTGAGCTTGTGTTTTGAACGGGTAGACTTGTCAACAGTGTCAACATGACTCGCAGTGGTTGACGGGTTGTCTTCAGCTTGAAACACAGAGGCTGAAAGACTGCCCCCAGCGTGCCTGGAAGAGGCTGAGAGACTAGGTCCAACTTGACTTGCAGAGGTAGGACGGGCACCATCAACATGAACAACAAAGGTTGAATGGTTAGGATCAACATGCTTTGCAGCAGTTGAGTGTGTGCCCCCAGCTTGAGCAATAGAGGCTGGGTGAACAGATCCAACGTGAACACCAGAGGTTGGATGGGGAGGTTCAACTTGAACACCAGAGGTTGAACGAGTGCACTCAACATGAACACCAGAGGCTAAGTGACAGGATCTGACATGACCTGGAAAGGTTGGAAGGATCCCACCAGTGTGAACACCAGAGGCTAGATGGATGGATCCAACTTGAACAATAGAGGTTGGATGGGAAGGTTCAACTTGAAAACCAGCAGTTGAACGGATGCACTCAGCTTGAACACCAAAGGTTGAGTGACAGGATCCGACATGACCTGAAAAGGTTGGAAGGATCCCACCAGCTTGATCACCAGAGGCTGGATGGATAGCTCCAACATGAACAACAGAGGTTGGATAGGATGGTTCAACTTGAAAACCAGAGGTTGAACGGGTGCACTCAACATGAACACCAGAGGTTGAGTGACTAGATCCAACATGACCTGCAGAGGTTGGATGGGTGCCCCCAGCCTGAACAACCGAGGCTAGGTGGTGAGGTTCAACTTGACTTGCATAGGTTGAATGGGTGCCCCCTTGCTTATGTGCTTTCTTCCTATTCCTCCTTCTTTTACTCCTTTTAGACTGACGGTTACTAGTATCAGTACTTTCGCCGCATGAGGTAGAAGGAGGAGGAGAACTAACTACAGGTGAAGGGGAGACAGTGTTTTGATGCCCTTGATATAAGGTGCTTACTTGAGAAGAATCAGGAGCATTCAGGACAGTTGGAGTGGAAAACAACCACACCGGTAGCCCTATGGTGAATCCCGGAAGATTCAAGGTGGCCATCAAGGGAACACCAACATTCCCTGTGAAAGGAATATGACAAGGAGTTCCCATTGAAGGGATCTCTTGGTTGGTGTTCAAAGGGGTGTTAGCCATAATTTCAAAACAAGAGACAAAGTTTGAGGTTGATGATCAACCAAAATTACAAAGCAGACACCTAAAGGCCCACTAAGTACACACAAACCACACAGTACTCACTAAAAAGATCCTAGAGTCTCAAGCAATCTAAATAGGCTATAAAGATATACCTTCCAGAAGAAGGCTGATGAACAGTTACTTGGCATCCTTGAGGGGTTCTCAGGCACAAGCGGAGGAATCACCCACCACCCTCCTGCACTTTCCACAAGGTTTACCTTCCAAGTCCATCCGAGGTGAACCGGAAATAACCTTCCGGTTTACCTGTGTATGAGCCCTAAAAGACAAGAGACTAAAGGCTACCTTGATAATACCTACTGTCTGGGGGGACAGTCGCAAGCCGAACTCGTACGCATGGGCAGGGTAGCTGAGCCTGAAATTCTGCCTAGACAGAATCCCCAAATGCGCAAAAGTCCTGAGTTACGTTTTGACAAGGATTCAAGGGGTTATCCCCTCTGTCCAAGCCTCCACGCGGCCTCGTGCTTAACTCTCGTTTGAGAGGAGCTTCCCAGATACAGCGGTAGAACCAAGGATTTACCTAGTGAAAGGTCCACTACGCCTGAGTTTTATAACTTGTGGGAAGTTTACACTTCCTAGCCCACAAGTCTAGCCTAAGCTAGTAGGTGGAAGGCCCTAAAAATAAAAACTTGCTAATAATTTTTAAAATTATGTCGTTTATTTTATGGGCTATTTTTTACTCAAGAGGAAATGGAATGGTAAACTGGTGGTGTTTTGACTCAAAAAATGAAACAAAATGACTAAGCAGAGAGAAATGAGATGCAAAGAAGCAAATAGCTATTCTCTTTATATTTTCAAATAACTTGAAAGCCAAAAAAGATCAAATCTTTTTATATTTTTTAAATTTTTCAAAAACAATGCTATGCTATGCAACCTAGACTAACAGCCTAATCTACATGCATATAAAGCAAATATGTTTTTGTCTTTTTCTTTTATAAAATGCAAAAGAAAAATCAGCCTATAAACTAATGCAAACAAGTACTGAAAGCAAAGAAAATAGACAACTACTTTATACCACAAAAACAAACCCTAGGTTTCCCTAAAGTTGAATATAAACCTCTTTTAAAAGGAAAGCTTACAAAAGTAAACAAGCCAACACTTTGGAATGAAAAGACTGAGCATAAAGACTGACATAAACAAGGGTCAATAAGTCCCAAGCATCAATCTAACCTACAAACAAAGGCTGCTCAGTACCTTGTCCAACAAGGTCAAACCAAAGAAAGAAGTAGGGGGAAAAGCAAGAAATAAAAGTTCTTTTTAATTTTCTTTTATAAAATGCAAAAGAAAAACTACCTACAAAGCAAAAGCATGCGGATAAAAAGAACAAAGCAAAAGGAACTTTGCTATGCAACCACCCAACAAACTCTAGAACCAACTAAAGTCAGCATAAACCCTACTTGGAAGAAAGGCTTGTATAAGAGACAAGACAACTATTTTGGCAAGGTGAAGTAGACCAACCAAAGAAGGAGGAAAAAAACATCCACAAGCTTCTGAAATCAAACAAAGGCCACTAACAGAGGCTGATCAGAAACATAGGCCAAAAATCAAACCAAGCAAAGGAGACAGGTGAAAGAGAAAAGAGTAAATCCTAATGCTATAAAGGGGCTTACCACATAGATAAAAAACAACAAAAGGAATGACACAAACTCTCTGGATTCATGCACCCGCAGAAGACCTTAACAGACCCACCATGCACCTGAAATGCACTATGCTTTGAGTAAACTTGGACCTAATAAAGCAAACAAGCAAGAACTACTCCAAGCAAAAAGACTCAAAGGCTTTTGAAAAAGCAGGTAGGGTGATCACCAAAAGTCTTTAGACAAGCTACACAGCATTCATAAAGAGACACCACTCACAAACAGGGATTACCTGAAGAAGGGAACGAGCAAAAACTGACTTAAAAAATCCAAACTTCCAGGTATATACGCAACTGTCTATAAGGG
>LPNX011213463.1:107485-119206 GCA_001517045.1 Pseudotsuga menziesii | reverse complement strand
TTCAACCTGCCAATAGATTCCAATTTGTTCAGAGATGAACACTAGCTTCAAATCCATGGATAGAATAACTACCAAGATACAAAATAATCCACCAAGATACACTAACTTCAAATTCAAATATTCACTTTAAATATCTCATTAATCTAGACAGACACATCCTTTCATAATCACACCCTCAAGAATTTCTTCCAAGTTTATCTTGAAAAACCCTAGTTTTTGTAGGGCTATATATTTTTCCTCAAACATCCTTTAAGATATATGAGACCATGGATGGATGCACCGATAAACACACTAGATCCCCATATATTCATAATAATTTAATACTTCTCCTTCAGGAAGTGGCAGGCATTTTACTGAAGCCAATTTCACTAATTTTTCAAATATTAAACCAGTAAAACGGCTTAAAACCCTATTTTGGAAATTATATATTTTTCTCCTCACACACTCTTAAAACAATATGAGACCATGGTCATGTGCAACTGTAAACAAGCTTCAACATGCTACTTTCAGTTCATTTTTATCATCTCCCTATAAGGCATGGAAGGCATTTTTCCAAGACCACCTTCACCAGTGTTTACTAGATTTTCATACTTAGTTATTTTCTTGTTTTTATCCAAATTGCCATATTTTTCCAAAACTTCTATAATGAATTCCTAATGGATCTAGAACATCATCAAGTGTATTTCAAGCTTCATCACACATGCCACATCCCCATATATACCATGTCATAACTTCTTTTGGCATCCTTATGTTTTCCATCATGTCTTGGTTAGTCCTTTGTCATTACTGAACTCTACTTGACATCAATGACAACTATAGACAACCTATATTGCCATATTTTCCAACAAACTCCCTTTTTGGCATTTATGGAAACACCTAAACCTTCTCCCCCTTTGACAACAATGACAAAGGATCATCCAACTTCACATAAAATTTCAATTGTTCCTTGATAGACAACTGGCCTTTCTTTTGCTTCACCTCCTTCAATTAATTTGGACTTGGTGTTGGAATTCATATCAACAACTTCTTTACCTTCTTGTAATGACTCTTTAGAAAGAATCTTTGATAATGTGTTTTATGAAGTCCCTCTATCACCGTGCTTCTCCCAAATTGATAAGCTATCTCCCCCTAAACTGATGCACTTTGTTTTGACAGTTTTGTTTGGACTTGACATCTAAGAAATGATTTCTAACAAAGTAAAAGTGTCATTTCCAAGTCTGTTCATTATTTAGATTTTAATCAACAATAGTGTGATCACTATTTATAGAATGAGTGTCTTCTACTTCATTACTTGGATTTTCTTCAATAATAGTGTGATCATCATTTCTAGAGTGAGTGTCTTCTTATGGAGATTCCTCTTCATAAGAGTCACTTGTTTTGACATGAGAATTAAAACTTCTTGTCTTTGGTCTCCAAAATTTCTTATCTTCCTTTTTGGACTTGTATCTCTTGAATTTTTATAGATTTTATTGAATTCCATCTTTAAAGACATGTCATGAGGCATCTTATCTTCTTGAGTTTTGATGTTGTCTCTTTTCAAATCCTTTCCTTGACTTTCTGGAGCATCCTCCTTTTGATTGTATTGTGTCTTTGGATTCATGCAATTTTGTGCTTTGTGCCCAAAGCCTTCACACTTGAAGCATATTATGGAGTGACAAAACTTTGTTGTATGCCCAACAAGCTTGCATCTCCCGCACTTTGTTTTTTCATAGGAACTCTCTTGAATTTTCTTCTCAAAGACATCACATTCCACGGCTCTATGTCCATATTTGTGACAAGAGTAGCAGAAATTATAGGACATGTTACCATACCTGGTGTTAGTATGATATGAGAAGCTGTATTTTTTATGTGCTTCATGATTTAGCTTTTGTCTTCCATAATTCCTTCTGATGGCAGAGTTTTGATCTAGTATTTGATTTGTAATTGCACTCTGTTTTTCTTAATAGAAAGAACTTTCCTCAACTTCTTTATCCCTTTTGTATCCAAGTCCAATTATGTCATGGGATGGTCTTTTCTTACTCCAAATTTCATCTAAAATAGTTGTGCTATTATACAGATTGCTCTTCTCATTTCCTTTGTATGGAGAAATGTGTTTGGATTGAAGATAATCCATTGCTTTCCTTCCTTTCCTTCTTGTGAATATATTTTTATGAGTGCCATCATAATTTTTCTTTATCTCACATCCTGTGAGACATGTAGATCCTTCCTCACTCTTGACCTCTTCCATTCTAGGCTTGAGTTTTTGACAGAAACTTTCCTTGCTACTTAACTGAGTTTTCATAATCTTTTCGAATCTTTTGGCTTCTTCGATTAGAATCTTCAGACTTGAAATTATTTCACTTGTCCCTTCAAGTTCTTCAACATAGATTTTTGTCTTACCACAATATTTTAACATTTGAACTTCTTTAGTAAGGTCATCTACTTTGTTCTTTAAACTCTTGATCTCTTCTTCCTAATTCTCGAGTTGTTTCTTCGGATTTTCTTGCCACTAAAAGCTTTCATCCTTTATTTCCAGCTGGATGTGTTGTTCAGAACATGTCTTTTCAGTAGCTCTAATTTGTTCAGTTAGATTGACTACTTGCTACTCCAAGACTTCTTTTTCCTGTTCTTTTTCTCGTAATTTCCCTTCATATCTTCTTGTTAGATCCAAAACTTTAGCTTTTAATCTTTTAACATCTTCTTCAGTTTCAGCTGGATGATTATTTTGTCTTTTAGAACTCTTGGATTCGATCCACAATCCTTGAAGTAACTCACTGATATTGAAAACAATTTCAAGATCACTTAGAGTGACCATAAACTTGTTTTCAATCTTATCAAAAACATTTTTAGGATAAAAACTTAATTTCTTCTTTGCATCTTCAATTGTAGTAAGGAAATCTTCCTTCAATTTCTTCAAGTCCTCATGTTTAGTAATTGTAGCCTGATTTTTAAGGATTGATAAGTTTTCCCACTTTTCTTTAAATATGTCTATATCATCATGACTGTTGCAATCTGATTGTTCATAAAGTTTTAATCCAATGTTTTCTGTGAGGTCGTCTCCTTCATCATGAGAGTTTTCACTAATAGAAGTGATGCAGATTGAAGTACCATTTATCTCTTCATCATCTTTCAAATCTTCTCTTCTATCTTCATTGGATTTTTTATTATTGTCTTCTTCTGGTCTTTGACCTTTTTCTTGATAAGTTTCTTCTAACTTGAGCCATAGATTTCTGGTAACAGTGTGGAAACCAATCTTTGTCTTGACATCATTTGATAAGGATTTCTTGATGGTTTGCAGAGCAGTAGAAGTGAATCTCTGATCAACTTTTGACATTCTGGTTGTGTTCTTCAAGGACCACTTCTTGCTTGCTACAACATCCCACACATGTTCTCCTTTGGACTTCAATTGCTTCTTCATAGCTTCTCTCCAATCAACATAATCATCTCCATCAAATAAGGGAACTTGAAAATCTATACTTGGTTCAAGTAATGTCTTCAAACTTCCACCTATCTTTTAAAATGTTGAGTCTGGCACTTATTTTTAATTATAGTGCTTGGCCTTTTTTTTAAATGGACATGGTTTTCCCTTAGGATCAGCCTTCCAGCAGTGAGTTGTTCAAAGACAACTGGCTTTGATATCAATTGATGAAACATGTCTCAAACACTGAGAGGGGGGGTGAATCAGTATATGTTAAAAACTTTAAAAATATCTTTCCAAACATAAATATATATATACATGAGATATTAAACATAAAAATATCAAAAGACAAATCTGTTTTGCAAATAATTATCTAGCCCCAGCTAAATGGAGAAACCCAGTTCTCTTGCAAGACCCAGCTTGTATACATGGCTCAGCATGTAATGAGGAATACAATCCTCTGACAAGATTCAACCTGCCAATAGATTCCAATCTATTTAGAGATGAACACTAGGTTCAAATCCATGGATAGAATAACTACCAAGACACAAAATAATCCACTGAGATACACACACTTCCAATTCAAATATTCACTTTAAATATCTCATTAATCTGAATAGACACATCCTTTCATAATCACACCCTTTGAATCAGCTTGCTGGTCGCACCTCTTCAACTAGGAAATCACGCCTTTTCCAAACCATAGCTATAAAATTGTTTTATAATTAACATTCATTTTTGTTTATCTGGATACAAGACAGCCTCATTTCCTGTAGCGTTTCAGCTTGTAGGTTGGCAAGAGGAAAAACTTGCAATGTCTGCACTATTGCCTCTTTACAACTCGAGGAATTGGAATTACATGATACATAGAACTAAATTCCAACAAACAAATTATCTTCAAGTGATGTTTTTTGTTCATGTGGAGAATCATGACCATCTTCTTGCACTTCATATCCTTGTATTGCAGATAATGGTTTTTTGTGTGCGCAATTGTCTTTACTTGGCTCAGTAATATCTTTATTGTGTAACACAGTATCCTCTGAAGTTGTCCTAGGAGAAACAAATGAAGTAGGAACACCAACATGTAATATTGATATATCCTTTGGTTCTCGAACTTCAGAGGCCATAAATCCACTTGTTCCACTGTCCATAAAATTTATCTCATCCTTCTCTATGGAAGAAGTCGGTTTCTCGTAATATGTATGTGCCATAATTTCACTTATCTCTGGTGCCACTAAAGATGATAAAAGAGCCAAATATTTTTATCTCTGACGCAAGCTTGCTGATATCTCTCTAACACTTACCTGAGCATCTCCTGGAGTTTTTATTTTCTTAACATACTCATTATGGTTCTCCATTTCCACATCTATGACTGGAAAGTCCACTTCCTTCACATTTTTATATCCAAATCCTGACTCTTTCAATAGTACATTATTTTCGTCATGGCTGTTATCTTGAACTTTGGTTAGAGATTTTCCTTCGGTAAGCACGTCTGCAATTTGAGACTTTTCTAGAATCCGTAGAGAATTGGCTACTATTTGTTCATTGTCGTGGCCTGGAAATTGCACTTCATCTAGATGATTCTCCTCTAAACCTTCAAAATCCTGATTATGAGGATTCTCACTAAGATCAAAAAAGGGTTTTGAAACCTCTTGCATTTCAACCAATGTGATGTTTACTTCGGTTGACTCCATAGCATGCTTCTGTGGAATAGATTTCCTACCTTCATTCAATTATAATGAACAAAACCCTGACATCATTGAGATATTCTAACACACTCACTAAAACTGGTGGGAATTTGAAAGTGGTCTCCTGAACCCTTTTAAAACATCAAAAACACACTTCTTCCTATTTTGGCAGACGCAATATTCACATGTGTGATCACCCAGAGGAAAAGTGACTTCTTGGCTGGATAGCCACTTCAACAAGGAACATTCCCATGCTTTTTTACTTAATTTATTTGTACATGAGAAACCTCTGGTGGGAATTTGTAAGTGGGCTCTCAGAATCCAGTTTTCCACACTTATCCAATTTATACATTTTCCTAGACTTGGTTCAATTTGCTTCAAAAGCTATTTTTACCTCTTTTGGCAGGATGATATTTTCCTCATGAAGTCGCCATAAGAAAAGCCAAGAACATGGGAAGGTATTCAGTTCATCAAAGAAGAACCATAAGCCCTCAAATAATTTCATTATCATCAGGAAAATCTCTGGAAGGCATTTGCAAATGTCCCTTCAACTTAATTTTATCATCAAAAATAGACTTTTTCTCATTTTGGCAGGCTTCTAATTTCTTCCTCAAAGATTCTTTTGACTGACTTAGACCATGATTGCGTGGAAAAACTACCAAAATACACCCTATTCATATGTTTTTGGCATCTATATCAACCTACACTATGTTTCGAGCATTTCTCTGAGGCCTCCTAAACTAATTTTTCAATACTTGGTTATTTTCAAGAATTTCTTCCAAGTTTATCCTGAAAAACCCCTAGTTTTTGCAGGTCTATATATTTTTCCTCAAAATTCCTTTAAGATATATGATACCATGTTTGGATGAACCATTAAACATACTAGATCCCCATATATTCAACATAATTTAATACTTCTCCTTCAGGAAGTGGTGGGCATTTTACTGAAGCCAATTTCACTAATTTTTCAAATATTAAAGCAGTAAAACTACTGAAAACCCTATTTTGGAAATTATATATTTTTCTCCTCACACACTCTTAAAAAAATATGAGACCATGTTCATTTGCAACTATAAACAAGATTCAACATGTTGCTTTCATTTCATTTTTATCATCTCCCTATAAGGCATGGAAGGCATTTTTCCAAGGCCACCTTCACCAGTGTTTACTAGATTTTCATACTTAGTTATTTTCTTGTTTTTCTCCAAATTGCCATATTTTTCCAAAACTTCTATAATGACTTCCTAATGGCTCTAGAACATCATCAAGTGTATTTAAAGCTTCATCACACATGCCACATCCTCATATATTCCATGTCATCACTTCTTTTGACATCCTTATGTTTGCCATCATGTCTTGGTTAGTCCTTTGTCATTACTGAGAGTTTGCTTGACATCAATGACAACAATAGCCAACCTATATTGCCATATTTTCCGACAAAAATATCTACAGTGGATATGGATTCTGCTACAGGAACATGTGCAGAGAAATTAGGGTTGAATATCTACGGAATTTGGTAGGCCCATCATTGATAGACGACGAAGATTTAAAAGTGTTTTAGATCTACGGTTCAAATGAATTCCACTATGAGAACAAGCGCAGGGAAAATCAAGTTGCAAGTCAGTGAATCGGGTAGAGGCCTCATGTTTTCACAGCCCAGATGAAATCTTGATCCAGATCAACAGTCGGTATTGATTCCGCATTTGAAAGGTGCATATGTGAACAAAATATTGAGACTCAACAAAATATGGTAGGGACCACATCTTTCAAAGGTCAAGAAGAGAGCATAATTTAGATCAAGGGCTGCTATTTTTTCCATTGATGGAAGGTGCATGGAAGAAGAAAATTGGTGAGACTACAAAATGAGTTCGAAGGAATAAATCATCAAGGGCGGAGATTCAATGAGAAATAGATCTATAGTCAGTAATATTTCTGCTGATAGCACATGCACACTAGAAATTAAGAGGATCAGCGGAATTAGATAACTTGAAGAAAAATTGAATGGATGAGATCAATAGGGAATTCATATCTATGGTAGATAATCTCTTCACAAAGGAAAGATGCACATTTCTTAAGAGACTAAGTCCGAGCGGAAAGGTTAAAGAGGTGAATTGATCAACAATCCATATTTATGAAAAGAAAAGATAAATGGTTGAGAATTTATCCACTCTAGATAAGTAACAGTCCCCTTATGATCTGAACAAGTGAGTTAAAGGAAGGAAATCATCAACGCTAAAGATCAAAGGATATATTCGTGATCAGTGTTCAGTGCATAATTGGAAGTTACAAGAAGGATAAAAGATGGCAGCATAGTAGGAAATAAGGATATATGGCTTAAAAGAGAAAAAATATCAATGACTCAAGATGAAGGGCGAAAGATGGACGGAGGGGAAATGTTTTCGCTGAGAAAGATGCATGGTTTATAAGTAATAAAAAGTAATCTAAAAGTATGGGCATGTGGATTTAGGTTATTTGTTTATTTGTGCATTGGAAAGTGAAAGCCCAAGACTATGCGAAAACAACCAGCTTAGACAAACCTTTGGACCACTTGTCGAGAAACCAGGTAGGTTATTTATCCCCACCAAGCAAGTATTTAAAATGGTTGAGGTGGAAGAGGTAGAAGTTCAGAATCTGGAATATCAAAGGATTAAGGAGGTTTTTGAGGATAAAGACTCATATTGTTTTGATACTATACTGTTAAATGGTACCATAGACTCTGTAAAACCCAAGTTAAAACTTCTCAAAGACCAGGGGACAGAAACCCATGGTATTTTCAATTCTTATTTCCATTATTTCTCCACCAAACAATCCCTAAATTATCCTGAGTTTTTCTTCTAGTGCACTTCTAATTACTCCTCTTCCGAGAGGCTAATTATGGATGAAACCAAGTCTAAGATTCGGTGTCCAATCATCCCAATTTTTATCGAAAATAATTTCTCTGTTCCTGTTGAGTTTACCTAAATTTCCAAAGAGCTGTACATTAAATGTTGGAAGTTTAAAGCATTTTATTAGTATTATTACATAGATTTTGAGATCCCACTGGAAATCAACACTTGTCTAGTAGTGTGGTTGAAAAGAAAGAATACGTGTAGGGTCTCCTCCCCTCAAGTAGATTAGACAAGTTACTAAGACTAGTTTCAAGTTAGTAGATTAGTTTTTTTATTAATAGTATTTGAAGTTTAGAGCATTTTATTAGTATTATTACATAGATTTTGAATTGGAAGAGAAGGTTGATAAACTTCAATGTAGTGGCATGTATTACCAAAATTGTATTTTTCGGTGGTTGAAAAGGAAGAACAAAATTGGATTTCTGCATAGTTGAACAAATTTTAAAAGTGGGTTAAATATCGGAGGTTTATAGCATTTTGTTATTAGTATTACATTTTAATTGGACAGTAAAGAGTATATATTTATATTTTTATTTGTTTTCTTAAGACTGAAATAATAGTCTATGTTTTTATTGAGATTTAGATTTGAGTGAAAGATATTTAGAAAAAGGAAACTATTAATTTTGTTTTATGTTTTTTGTGGTGGTATTTATTGTGAAAATATAGTTACATGTTTTTGTAGTTGTATTGATTTTGAAAATGTTGCCGTCAGTAAACCAAACAAGCTAGTAGATTGTTTTTTATTAGTAGTATTAGCATTAAAATTTAATTGTGTATTAAATGTTAGAAGTTTAGAGCATTTTATTAGTATTATTACAAAGATTTTGAATTGGAAGAGGAGGCCCATAAACTTCACTGGAGTCACATATATTTCCAGAATTGTATTTATGGATGGTTGAAAAGGAAGAACGAAATTGGATTTCTACATGGTTGAAAGAAGAATTAGCAAATTTTAAATGTGGGTTAAATCAATCCTCATTTCCAGGTCGGGCAGTTGACAATTTTGTAGATTAGTTTTTTTTATTAACAATATTAGCATGAAAATTTAATCGTGCATTAAATGTTGGAATTTAGAGCATTTTATTAATATTATTACATAGATTTTGAAAAGGAAGAGCAAAATTGCATTTCTGGGTGGTTGAAAAGGAAGATCAAAATTGGATTTTTGCATGGTTGAAACTTGAATTAGCAAATTTTAAATGTGGGTTAAATATTAGACATTTACAACATTTAGTTATTAGTATTACATTTTAATTGGACACTAAAGGATGTTTATGTTTTCATTTGTTTTTTAAAGCCACAAATAATGGTTTATGTTTTTATTGAGATTTGAATTTGAGTGAAAGAGATTTAGAAAAAGGAAAGCATCAATTTTGTTTTATGCTTTTTTGTGGTAGTATTTATTGTGAAAATATGGTTACATGTTTTTGTAATTGTATTTATTTTGAATATGGTCTGCTATTATTCAATTATGTTTTGTTTTTTTAATTGTTGTTTGATGAGAGGTTGTTCAATTAAAGTTTAATTGTGCATTAAATGTTAGAAGTTTAGAGAATTTTATTAGTATTATTACATAGATTTTGAGATCCCCTTGGAAATCAATACTCCGGATCTACTGTCGTGAAGCAGATTAGACAAGTTACTTGATTAGTTTTTTTACTAGCACTATTGTCATTAAAATTTAATTGTGCATTAAATTTTGGAAGTTTAGAGCATTTTATTAGTATTATTACATAGATTTTGAATTGGAAGAGGAGACCAATAAGACTCATTGCAGTCAAATATATCACCAAAATTGCATTTCTCGGTGTCCGGGTGGTTAAAAAGGAAGAACAAAATTGGATTTCTGAATGGTTGAAATTGGAATTAGCAAATTTTGAATGTGGGTTAAATATTGGAGGTTTACAACATTTAGTTATTAGTATTACATTTTAATTGGAGAGTAAAGGGTATATGTTTATGTTTTCATTAGCGTTTTTAAGCTTGAAATAATAGTTTATGTTTTTATTGAGATTTGAATTTGAGTGAAAGATATTTAGAAAATGGAAAGTATCAATTTTGTTTTATGTTTTTTTGTGGTGGTATTTATTGTGAAAATATGGTTACATGTTTTTGTTGTAGTATTTATTTTGAAAATAGAGTTATATGTTTTGTTTTTTTCAATTGTTGTTTGATGAGAGGTTGTTCAATTATGTGCCATACAACTACAAATAAGTAAATATTATGGTTTTACGTATTTTGAATTGTTAGTATTATTACACACCTTTTGAATTAGAGGAGGCTAGTAAACGTCAGTGCAGTCACATTTTAACTAAGTTTATCAATAAAAAATTATGTTTTTATTGGAATTAGGATTTGAGTGAAAAAATTTAGAAAAATAAAAGAATAAATTTTGTTTTATGTTTCTTTTGTGGTTATATTTATTATGAAAATCTATTTGCATGTTTTTTTAGTTGTATTTATTTTGAAAATACACACATGTTTTGGGTTCTTTAGTTTTTCTTTGAAAATACAGTTATATGTTGTTTGATGAGAAGTTGTTTAATTATGTTTTGTGTTTTAAATTGTTGTTTTTTGGTTCTTGACCTAGCAGACAGAATTCATGAGGTTTAACAAATTTAATTGTGCATTAAATGTTGGAAGTTTAAAGCATTTTATTAGTATTATTACATAGATTTTGAGATCCCATTGGAAATCAATACTTGTTCAGTAGCGTGGTTGAAAAGGAAGAATTAGTAGATTAATTTTTTTTATTAGTAGTATTACCATTAAAATCTAATTATGCATTAAATGTTGGAAGTTTAGAATATTTTATTAGTATTATTAAATAGATTTTGAATTGGAAGAGGACGTCGATAAATTGGATTTTTTACATGGTTGAAACTTGAATTAGCAAACCTTAAATGTGGGTTAAATATTGGAGGTTTACAACATTTAGTTATTAGTATTACGTGATAAGCAAGGGGTGAGAACTCATCCAAATCATGTGCGATGACCTCCGTGCACATCAAAACCCTCTTGTTTATATTCTCGTGCATGTTCTATCATTTCTAACACACATGAGGAATTATTCGATTTGGAAGATACATTGCTTCGACATGGGAGTCATATCGAGGACAATGTAGGCCAAGGGGTTTCCACATCTGGGGTTGGCACAACTAGGGCTGGGACATCTGGGGCTAGACCATCACACACAAATGATCCATTTAGGTATCCTAACCCTATTGGATCTTGATATCACTGTGGACATACAGAGGGTTCATAGCATGTTATGTCGCGTCCTTGCACAACTTGTCAAAAGATATGATATGGGCCTTCTTTAGAGTTTCATGACATGCTCCAATATGTAAGTCAAACTCGTTCTTCACATAGTTTATTATTTTTTTATATCACAGTGTTCAATTGTTTCATAAATTATTTATATTTTAAGTATCTCACAATTTCCATGAACACATTTACAGTTGGTGTACAATGACACCCCAGAATCCCATACTTCACCTGTTGATGCTAATGATGTGGATGCAGCGATCAATGCTGCATATGACTTTGGTGCTTCACCATTACTTGTAAGATCATTAAATTTTTATTTACCATGGCGATTTACATATTTATTGTAGGGTTTGACATAATTAATACATCTTAATATTGATACGATAAATTTTATGCAAGGTGGGCACGATGAGTATGTTGCATTGAGACAGGTCCATCACAGATAGAGAAAGATTCACAAGTAGAGTTATGATTTTAA
>LPNX011213463.1:49440-107275 GCA_001517045.1 Pseudotsuga menziesii | reverse complement strand
ACACACACACACACACACACACACACACACACACACACACACACACACACACACACACACACACACACACACACACACACACACACACACATATATATAGAGAGAGAGATGTCCCTCTTGTTGTTACTGGATGGATCAATATACTATTCGATGAATCAACTCGATAACTTGTTTTCCTTCCGGGTTCAAAAGGCCGAAAGGGATTCAGTAAGTTCACCTTCTAGAGAATAGTTAGGATTGGTAAGCGGGAAACACCCAACAAATTCACAAAATTGATAATCACCACCGATCCGCACATACGAAAGGAAAGAAATATAGAAAAACCCCTTCAACTTGAACAAACAAAGAGACCTTACCTCAAATATCAAGCGATTTCAAAGTTGATGCTAGGTTGTTGTTCTCATGGTTAAAAAAAAAGTTGATGCAAGGACTTATATTCCCAGGGCCCGCACCTGCTAGAGAAATGGGCTATGGGAGCATATCATCCTAATTTTATACATAGATTTTGCATCCTGAGAGGAAGCCCGTAAACTCCACTGTAGTCACATATATCACTAGAATTGCATTTCTGAGTGGTTGAAAAGGAAGAATACTTGTCCATCTGTCGCAGTCAGGTTAGTTTCAAAAGTTAGTTAATTGGATTCTTTAGTTGATTAGCAAATTTTAATTGTGCCTTCAATATTGGACTTTTACATCATTTAGTTATTAGTATTAAATTTTAATTGGCCAATAAAGGGTATATGTTTATGTTTATCAGTTTATGTTTTTATTAGAATTTGAATTTGAGTGAAAATTTTGGAAAAAGAAAAAAATCAATTTTGTTTTATGTTTCTTTTGTGGTTGTATTTATTTTGAAAATACATTTATATGTTTTGGTTTCTTTAGTTTTTTTTTTATGAAAGGTTGCTTAAAATATGTGTCATAAAATTGCAAATTAACAAATATTATAATTTTATTTTTTTTGAATATATAGTTACATGTTTTCTTAGTTGTATTTATTTTGAAAATATAGTTATATGTTTTGTTTTCTTTAGTTCTTCTTTTATGAAAGGTTTTTGAATTATGTATAATAAAACTGTAAATTAGTAAGAGTTGAGTTTTCCATTTTAATGTCATTTACTCTAATCACAATTTTATTTCTTTACTGTAAATTAGTAAGAGTTGAGTTTTCCATTTTAGTGCAATTTACTCCAATCACAATTTTATTTCTTTATTTTTACTAACATTTTATTAAGTTTGTATTGTAATATTATGTTAAAACATATGTTGAAACATTTTATTAATATAGAACATTGTTATATGGGCGAGTGCATGATTATGGTTCCACTTTTTAGTGCCACTATATAAATCCAAAAGGAAAGTCCGATAATGAAATCCATAACGCATATGTGTTGTTGATGGATTGGTTCGGAAAACACGAGCCTAAAACCAAAGCAAAAGCAAGTGCAATATACTGCACATGCGTTTTGAAGAGTACAAATCGCAAGTGCAATATATTGCACATGCACTTTGGAGGACTACAAATCACAAATGTGATATGTCACAAGTGCGATATATCACAAGTGCGATTAGTAAAAGTTAAAAAAAAACACAGGCTTGTGGCCTCTATTTTTATTTTATTTTGCATTGCGGGTAGCGAAGAACGAAAGGGAGATATATCGATATAGCTTGCATGCGATTTGGAGGGTGTATTTTGAGGGAAGAGATTGACAATATTGAATTCAATGGAAGGTAAGAATTGCTTTGATTTTTTGGTTTTGGATTAGGAAATATTTGCTTTGATTTTTTGGTTTTGGATTAGGAAAGAGTTTCTTCGATTTTTTGGTTTTGGATTAGGTAATAATTGCTTTGGGTTTTGGTTTTAATTTAATAAATTTTTAATTAAAACAAAGGATGAAATATTAATTCATTTCAAAATTTGTTGTTTTTATATTAATAGACAACACAAATCCTGAAGAAAATGTCCAAAATGAAACCACCAATAGCCCAAAACCAAACCCAAATCCAAACACCTAACACAATAGGAATTCTGAAATTCTTGCTCGTTTGGGTGCTTTGAGACGCCTTAGTTCACTTTTTAGAGGGGGGACCACATAAGACGATCATTAAAAGAGGCACTAGATAAAATTACAAATACAATTTCTATTGATCACCCACCTCTCCCCGCCCTAGGTACATGCAAATATCTTTTTGGTGCACCCATTGACTTGTTGACATTGACATATATTATTTTATGCAGCCTTCTAGTGAGCTAGTGGCGCTTGAAGAGAACCTAATCAGGGTTGTTGGTCACCCACCTCTCTCACCCTAGGTACATGTATGTCTCATTTTATTTGAAAAATTCATTGTCCCTCCATGTAGTATAGTTCTCTTTGTACATGCAAGTATCTTTTTGGTGCACCCATTGATTTGTTGACATTGACATATATTATTTTATGCATCCCTCTAGTGAGCGAGTGGTGCTTTAAGAGCACCCAATCAGGGATGTAACTCACCCACCACATAACATGATCATTGGCAGAGGCACTAGATAACATTACAAATACAATTTCTATTGATCACCCACCTCTCCCCACCCTAGGTACATGAAAATATCTTTATGATGCACCCATTGACTTGTTGACATTGACATATATTATTTTATGCAGCCTTCTAGTGAGCTAGTGGTGCTTGAAGAGAACCCAATCGGGGTTGTTGGCCACCCACCTCTCCCCCCCTAAGTACATGTATGTCTCATTTTATTTGAAAAATTCATTGTCCCTCCATGTAGTATAATTCTCTTTGTACATGAAAGTATATTTTTGGTGCAACCATTGATTTGCTGACATTGACATATATTATTTTATGCATCTTTCTAGTGAGCGAGTGGTGCTTTAAGAGCACCCAATCAAAAATTCAACTCACCCACCTCTCCCCCTAGGTACATATATGTCTCGCTTTCTTTGAAAAAACAAATGTAGGATGTAGATACATTTTCAAATATTTATATAATTGTTTGTCTTATACATGTTTGTAAACGTATATAATTGTTGGCACCTTTTTTTCTTTGCAGGATGTTAGTGAGGAACCGACGGTACATGTAGTTACACCCAGAACCACCATCACTTGCACACAGACAGTAAGTAAAAATTTTATATTGGCGTGGAATTTGAACAAATGTACATAGAATTTTTATAAATTGGTAAACTAACTTACAAATTTTGGTTTGTGTGAAGTCTTCGAAAATGAGATTTGATCCTCTTGTTCAGCACTAGGCAACACCATTGAGCAGCCGAAAAAAAATATAGACTTCTAAAAATCCACTGGCAGTGGCAATGAAAGGGGGGATAAATAGAATTCATGTATAGGGGGGATACATACATGGACAGTTTTGTTTGTATACATGTAGATGTATAGTATGATCCACTATTTTGTATTATGGCCATGGCATGCCATTTCAGAAAACATTATATGTACATATAATATAAAGAAAGCTTCAGATTTATAAATATGGTTGACTTGATATGGGAACATGATATTTATTATATTCCTTTCAGATATGCTTATCCATGTCTTTCATGAAGTATGTGTTTAATTAAAATGATACTTAATGTGTGGTCACCTATGTGATATTATGATATTATAGACCTTATCATAATATATCCTACTAACTATGTGAAGATCTCAAATACTCCAAGGAAGAATGTATGACTCATCCAACTAAGATCAAGTAACCGTTGAGTAAGCCACCTCTAATATGTATATATGTCACATACCATCCAAGGGCTAATCATACACCATGTAACCCAAGTATCATGCAGGACCCCTAAACACAGTGTAAACTATTTTGTATTAACTTCGAAAGCTAATACTCCCTCTTATAAGGAAAGTGTTTTCACCAATACAAGTTAGGTCTCATTGCAAATACACTAGACCTACCATCTAGTTATATCACAATGTAATGTTGACCACCTGTGCATATGAAGGAACATAACTTTGCATCATCAACAACTTTCCAAAATCCATCATCCCTCAAGTCAACACCATGGGGAAAATCACTAGACACCACATCATCACTTGTTCAAGACATCCTACAAAGATAATAACATCTCCATACAAGATCAAGACAAATGAATTGTATCTATGAAAATCACAAAGACAGATAACTTCAAAAATCCATCCTTAATACCAAGATCATGGTACAATCAACAACCCATGTGGGGCTATCATCAAACTTTTAACATCATAACCTCCACTAAAACAAAACCATGTGATTAGCGTCTCTTTTTTCTTCCTTTTTTGCATCTAGACCATCTTTCAATGTATTTTTCTTCACTTTTTGGACAAAATGGTGCAATCTCATGGGTTGCTACTATTTTAGGAATTTTCTATGTCCTTTTTCTAAATCTAGTGCAAATTATTGCGTAATTTGCACCAAATTTTTGCACCTTGTTATGCGCCAGGTTTTGCACCTTGTTATGTGTCAGGTTTTGCATCAGGTTTTGCGCCAGGTTTTGCGCATAGTTTTGCGCCTAGTTTTGTGCCTGCTTTATACATCTACTCTTGTTGTGTCCCCTTTTATGCCCATGTTTGCGTCCACTTTTATGCCCATTTTTTCATTTTTTTTCATCATTGTTTACATCCTCTTTTGCATCCACTTATGCTTATTTTTTTCCATCCCCTCATGCGCCAAGTTTTGCATCAAAGTTTACATCCTGTTTGGAGTCTAATTTTGTTTCACCCACTTCTGCATCCACCTTCACATCCATGTTTACATATATTTTTTTGCATCTACTATTGCATCCACTTGTGTCGCATCCCAATTCACACCTATTTTTGCGCCTAGTTTTCCACCTGCTTTTGCTTCAACTTTTGCGTCCACATTTGCATCTTTTTTGCATCCAAGTTTACATCAATTATTGCATCCCTTTATGCATCCATTTTTCCATCCACTTTTGCATTGTGTTTTATGTTGAATGTTACACCTAGTTGTGCATATACTTTTGTTGTATCCACTTTCACATCCAATTTTACATCCATGGTTGGATCCACTTTTGCATCATTTTTTGCATCAACTCTTGGTGCACCCCATTATGCACCCACTTTTGCACTTAATTTTGTTGCATCCATGTTTTATCCACTTTTGCATCCATTTTTGCACCCAGATGTTGAATATGACAATTAGGATAATGATTATGATATTGAGGATGGATATGATGATGATGATAATGTTGTTGATAGTGAGGAGAATGATGACAATTATGATGATGAGGATGATGATGATGACAATGGTGATGTTAATGATGGTTATGATGGAAATTAAATGAATGCTGATGGTGGTGATGATGACAATGACAACGATGATGAATACAATGAGAATGATGATGTTGATCATCTTAAAAAATAAAGTTGTTATCTATCATGCATAAATCATGTGTGTCCTCCATAGCCCTTTTCCACTATTCATGACGTTTGGATAGATGTTATTTCTTCTACCAAAGGTAATGATGAATAACTGATTCTTAGAAGTATTTGATATATTCTTGATTAAATGTTCAATAGGGGTTAACCTATCTATGGCACTCAGGAGTCGAGATAGAAGAATATTGTTGATGCCAATATTTAAGTTTTCTAATTTCAATTATTATAAATGACATGAATACCTATAGTTTCTCCCTATATAATGCTACCCAATAATTTTTGTCTGGCTTACTCAATGATAAGGATCAACCTACTTAAAAATACATGCATGAGTTTTGATTAAAATTTGTTAGTGTGGAGAATCGATATTCATGGTTGATTAATTCCCTAGAATGTGCACGTGAAAAGGAAATGGGAACATAGGTAATATTATTTCCAAGTCCACATGGAAGATCATTGTAGTCAATTCTCACATGGAAGAGCAATTCGTCACATGGTGAAAAATATACAACCAAAAACTTGCAGCCTACAACCAACCTATGATTAACAGTTGGGATGATTTCAAATATGTCTACAAGCATTTTTACCCATCAACATGCAAGGATGCAATGTTAGAACAATGGTTGCAACTCCAACAAACTACTGTATAGAAATACAATAATTTATTGACGATTTCCAAGCTCTCTATCAAAATTTGATTTAAAAATTAAGGGATTACGCAGATAAACTCAGTGTGAACTTCATTTCCTATTTTATTCATCACTTAAAATCAAACAATATTTTTTTCCCATCAAGCTTTTCATTACATGACATGACACCTACAACCATATAATCAGCAATTTATGTGGTTGTAACGTTTAGAATGCCTTGTAAAAAACCTCTTATTACTAGCTATTGCATTGCTTTACCTTTAACCTCAGGCGCATGAAATACTAATGCCTTAGAGGCTTTTACATCTATATTTCCTCTTGCAACATATGCATAGGGTGTCAACACACCCAACATGGCCATACCTGTGTTGTATGTTTGTCTTAGTTGTTTAAAGTGCTTATTATTATCATTTTTTAGCAACCTTCCTTAATGTTGCATTGAGAACAATTTCCATACTTACACTATTAAGCCCACTAAGATCCACCATCTAAGGTAGAAATATCTCATGTGTCCCAACGTAACGATTGTTTGTCAACATTCTATGATGAAAATTTTGAACTTTGACACTCCAAGGAGAAGGGCCTTATAGAATGGGAAATGAAAGAAACTCCTCCACTTCCTCCTATCTCAATTGATACCACTAATGCCCCCTTTCAAATAAGATCCCTTTAAGAACATTTAATGTATTTATCAATGACTTAATTTCCTTGTGATCTCTCATCTATAACGTTAGGCCATATTTAAAACTCAAAACTAATAGATAACATTAATTCCCTTTTCAAAAAACATTCCTTCAAGAACCTTCAATGTATTTAGGCCATATTTAAAACTCAAAACTAATAGATAACATTAATTCCCTTTTCAAAAAACATTCCTTCAAGAACCTTCAATGTATTTAGGCCATATTTAAAACTCAAATTGGTTTGAAATAACCATATTATGTTTGGATAATAGATCCTAAAAAAAAATATTCCTATATTTGTAATAATGTATTTCATTTTTAGTCGCCTGCCCATTATGTTGAGTCCTACACTCCTCATTTTTCACCCACTTACCTTTTCTTAGCAAAGACAAGTGACTTCTTAGAGCTAGTTTTGGGGAATTCCAACTCAAACTCCTGGAGAATGACAATCCAGAGTGATTATTTTCCCTCAAGTAGTTTACAAGTCTAGATGTAATACATGGGGTTAGAGTCCGCATAAACAATATTTGTATGGAGCAAGATGTAATGACACAACTTCTGGACTACGATGGTTGTGGCCATAGCAAGTTTCTCCACATGTGAATAGTGGATTTCTGAGTCTAACTGACTCTTGCTAACATAATATATCACATGTTCTTGATCATTTTCGTCGGTATGGACTAAGACCATACCAATGGTTGAAAGAGATGCAACCACATAAAGGAAATAATCCTTTATATAATCTAGTGGTTGTAGCATAGGGGCATGTGTAAGAGCATGTTTGAGGTTGTTAAACATGTGATGTGCCATGTCATCCCAAAAAAAGGAGGTATCATTTTTCAATAATCGCATGAAACTGCGTGTCTTTTCAGGATAATTGTAGATGAAATGAAGTAAAAAATTTCCTTCCCTTTCAAACTTTGGAGTTGAGTAACATTGGTGGGGGTGGGTAGGGCGAGGATAGCTTCAATTTTTAGAGGGTCAATACGGATTTCGTCCCTAGACACAATAAATCCAAGCAACCAGTCGGTCTCATTATAGAAAATGCACTTGTGTGGATTTAAACGAATGTTAAAATCACGACATCTTAGAAAAATGGCTCGCAGATGATCAACATGGTGATATCGCTGCTTGGATTCAGCAGGTAGGTCGTCAAGATAAGGTTCCATATTGTTAATGTCATGGAAAGCATATGAAATGGCACCTTGAAATGTAGCACCAACATTTTTTAAGCCAAAAGCGAGTTTTCTATAAGCGAAGGTCACCCATGGGAAAATGAAAGTTCTATTATGTTGATCTGATGGGAATATCTCAATCTAATTATAACTAGAGAAGCCATCCATAAATGAAAAGATGGCACTATCGGCATAGTTGTCGATAATTTGATTGATGTATGGGGTGGGGAAATTTTCCTTAGGACAAGCCCGATTCAAATCTCAAAAATAAATGCAAAACCTTATAGTGCCCTACTTTTTATTGACAGGGACTATGTTGGACACCCATTCAGTCAAGGGAGCAAGGTAAATGAAACGACCCTAATGAATTTTTTCAAATTCTTCCTTAATGATTGTTGCTTTCCTCAGATGGACTTGACGTACCTTTTGTCGAACTGGCTTGGAACCAGGGTAGATTTTAATCTCATGAAATACAATAGAGGGAGCTACCCCTCACATTTATTCATAGGTCCAAGCGAAAACGTCTCTAAATTCCTTGAATAAGGCCATATAAGGTTGTACCTCTGGGGGTGGAGAGTTGTGGCCTGTTTGAATGTTCTATGGAGTACCAGGTTTCACCGATATATCAACTAACATTGTTTTGGTAATTTTACATAAATTATCCTCAAATTCAACCTCACGCATGAGGATCAAAGATTGAGGATTAGGATTTATATCAGAAGAAATCATTGAAGCCAATTTCTCTTCTACCATATGGAAATGGGGAAGGAAAGAGGATTGATGGTGACAATATCTCCAAGGCATATCTTCTAAGGACATAACTTCCATGATGGATTCATCAGAGGGGAGTGTATGCAAAATATAATCTAGAGATGGGGGGCTTCGATCCAATACGGTAGATGATAAGGATTTGAAGCCACCAAAAAATGATGGTTGATGGTGCGATCACTGGTGGTTTGAATAGCGTTGTGCATTTCATCAAAAGGATTCATTCATGTTGATTTAACAATGGAATATTCTTTATCTATAGTAGAAGTAGAAATCACGTTCATGAGTGCAGTCTATGAAACACGAGGAGGATTAGATAATAGAAAGATTCACATAAGTGAAGGATATTTTATGAGACCTACTCCAATGTTCTGGTATTGCGGATTCATGAAAATCATAATTTTGTTTCCAATATTTTGGGTGGCATCAGGTGAATAGAAGTCTAACTGGTCAATAGTAACAATCTTCCCTTGGAATGGGAATTAGACTATAGGAAAAATGGATGAAGCAACAGCTTGCATAGCATAAAAATAGTTGTGACCTAGGAGAAGATTGTAATATAAAGGAGCATCAACAACTTCAAGATGAATGGAAATTGATTTTCCCTCCATTTCAACCTGGATGCAGGGTAGTAATCCATAAGGTTGAAATTCATGTCCATTAAATGCCTTTAGTGTTGTGGGTGAACGGTTAATTTTAGGAGAATCAATGGCTCTCCAACAAGACAAATGCATGACCTACTCCAATGGCTCCCTCGTCCAAAACAGAATGATGGATGGTATTCCCAATTGCTTTTGTGGACAACTGAAAATCCAACTGATGTGAGATCCTAGTTTTAAAATCATCCAACTTGAAAGTGATAATGTTTTTATTTTTAGGATCCAAAGCTCAAAGGGTTGTGACCAAATTATCTCACTGTGTAGGACAATGTTTAGAGTACCTCAAGAGATGACATAACACAAGGTGCTTGGGCTATATCTACTACTATATTATAGTACTAGGAAACATGTGCGTTAGGATTAAGAATGGACTTTCGAAGTGTACTCTTAGGTGGGAGAAGAATTACATCGGGAATAAGTTTATTAATCTAAAGACCATTACTTGGAGGAGGGGTGGAAACTGAAGGTTTTTCAGATGGAACATCATCAGTTTTGCTTTCTACAGGAGGTTCATAACTTTGGGATCCTATGTTAAGGTGAGTTGTTTCACTTGACATCATTTTTAACTTCATCAACGAAAGATGAAGAAGGTCCATGCAAGGATTGATGATCAATAAATTGTTGTTGGGTGGGGAAATGGTCTTTAAGAACTATTGGGTTGGGTGAGTTTTTCTAAAATTTACTAACTTCCTCTAGACAAGGACACTCTTTAGTAAAATGGGCACCTCCATAAATCAAGCAATGAAACTTCTCCTTTCTCTTATTCTTAGAATCAACATCAGGGTTTTTTGTTTTATATTCCCGTTGGTTATCAGATTTCTTAGATTTATTTTTACATTTTTTATTTCCTCCCAAAGATTCAGTGGATTGAATTGCATTTACTTCGGTCGAAGTAGCAGGAGGGGATGCAGTTTTCGGTGGTGGAACAGGTTGACTAGTTGGTGCAGCAAGTTGATTTTTCTTTTTCATGGATTTGTTTGTCGATCGAGTTTGTAATGAACCAAGAACACTAGTAGTGGGTGGTTCTATTGCAGTTCTTGTAGGATCTGATGTAGGACAAGGAGCATGAGGAATTAAGTCATACAAAGTACCTGCCTAGGAATAAACCAAGTCTAGATACTGAACATGGCTAATGGCATGCTCCTCTGTAACAACACCTCCCATGGTGACATCCCTAGAAATAAGGGGAGCCTTAATCGTAAACCAATCAGCCAGTAACTGATCAGGAATGGGAACCTTAATCAACCTACGTCTTCATATCCATTCATGTATATGATCGAAGATATGGTGGTAGTATTTTGGCGAAGCAAGGTTAACAGGTTTTTCCCTATCTCATACCAAATGGGTAACTGAAAATGGGTTAAAAATGTCATTTTTAAGGTATTAAAGTCCCAAAAGGAATGTTGGGGCAGCTCAATGTACTATTTCGAAGCTATTTCAGTGAGGGTTCTATGAAACAAATGTAGACATATTGAACCATCAATTAGAGAATTTGATGAGCACCACAAATGAACGGTCATCACATGGTTTTTGCGATCCTCACCAGGTTTACCGTTAAATTTAGGTATTTCTGAGGGTAACTTAACTTAAATTGTAGACCATTAGGGATCATGGTGTATCATATCGTTGATCAATCTAGACAAATATGGCAAATCTAATGTAGTCAGAAATGGCAACTGTTGATTATGTTGAGGATACTGCTAGTATTGGTATGGAATCTACAAACTAGCAGGACCATACACAGATTGATAAATGGGTATAGATGAAATTATTGTTGGTGGTTGGTTGGGTGGCTGGTTTCCAAAATATCTAGTAGAAGGTACGCCAGGTGAGGAGCTACCCGAGGGAGGTGGTCCTCCAAGGAGTAGGCCTCTAAGGGGTGGAATTGCTCCTCCAGGTGGTGGTCCTCCAAATGGTGGTCCTCCAAGTGGTGGTCCTCTAGATGGTGGTCCTCCAGGTGGTTGTCCTCCAGATGGTGGTCCTCCAAATGGTGGTCCTCCATATAGTGATCCCCCAGATAGTGGTCCTCCAAATGGTCCTCTAGGTCCTCCATGTCCTCTAGGAGGTCCTCCAGGTGGTGGGCCTCCGAGTGGACCTCTAAAACCTCTAGTGATGTTTACAAAGGCTCCTCCATAGGATGGGACATAAGCATTCTTGGGGTAAGGTATTCTTGGATAAACAACCCTTGCGGTGTTGGTTGATAAACTTAATGATACGTATGTGGTTGATTCCCAAGGTAAGTATATCCCCAAGAATGTGGACTAACATCGGGTTGGATCCATGAAGCTCCTCCATGGCTGCAAGAGGGTACAACTATGTTGGTATTAGGAGGATGAGTATTTACTGCTTGTGGTCCCATCGGTAAGTTTTGCCCCATAATAGAAATAGTTCCCCAAGTAGGTAAAGTATCTTGAGTTGGGGAATTCACCCTAGATGTAGAATATATCGAGGAAGTAGAAATTGATGGAGAGTTTTGACTAGGAGGGATGGGGGTGGAGGATTGACCTAGATCTTGACTAACCATTTTTTGGGTCAGTGGCTCTAATAAAAGAGCTAATTGAGGTGATGAAAGGGCATGATATCCAAGTTGGGTTGTTCTTGAAAGGTGGGAAAGTTGGGGAAAACTTATCCTTCTTATGTTTTCTCCCATATTACGTATACGCGCAATAGATTTCTTGAATAATTACGCATCTGATGGAGCATCTCTAAGGGATTTCCTCCGAGCAATAAGTACACAGTTTTTTGGTTCAGTTACCATGGTTCTATATTTAGAAATGAATTGCCCTAGGGAGGCTTTCCAAAAAGGAGCATTTGGACCAAATTTTGTTCCTATAGTGTCATCTGATGGGTGATTGAATACCCAATCCGATGAAGTAGGTTTACTTCCATTGGAAAATGAAAGGTCGAATCAGCTGTAGAATGATGATGGGATAAGGGGTTATCATAAGTAGAGAATTCTTCCCTAGTTTGAGTAACTAAAACATATTGTACATGAGAATCAACAAAATTTGGTTGATCCATGGTTTCACCTTTGTTTCCTTCCATGGTAAGAGGAGAGTCATGTGGTAAACCCTAGAACCTATGAGAATGCCTTACAGCTAAATCAGCTTGGGTGTTGGATGAGGTTTTATACTCTAGATTTATGGACAAAGAAGAAAACACACACAAACAAACCTATGCAAGCTAAGGAAACAAGAAAACTTAAATGACAGGATTGGCTTATGATAGACGATTCCTCACTAAGATCTCCAAGTTGTCACAACTCACGATATACTGTAAGGTCCAATAGTGAAACGTGACAAGGAGGATTGGTAACGTGCCATTTCCTAAAAACCCAACTACCTGGATAGCATGTGTGTAGTAGCTCCCTAAGTGTTGTTCTCTATGTATTTCTCCAATAAGATGGCCAAAAGGATTTTCTCAGTTGGTTAAGGTATCCTAGAGGGGTCTCTTGATCTACGCAACATACATGGGAGATCAAATCCATATTAGTGATGTCTAATACCCAATTGTATGAAGGGGCCTTTTGATATACAATCGACTACGTGAAATAGATTTATATATACCTAAAGGGTACGTGAAAGGCCATTCTATATACTGATGTTATGTGGAAGAACCACACAGTCCCCAAGATGCAGTGCAGGCATAAAATGACAATACCTATGTTTTAAGATGCTAGAACATGTCGCTACCCTATCACTCAAATTACTAAAAGTTTTAACCTAAGATAGCGTTTATTTTATCTTGATGGTTAGTGAATGTTTGTGAGGTGTATATCATGATGCAAATTTAAATTCTATATTTCATGCAAGTATTTTTCTTTCGATAAAATCTAACTAGATTAGGAAAGAATTTGTTTCTTTCAAAAACAAGATGCCATGCTACTTTCAATAAACCAAACCTCAATATCTACGACAACCTTTTCAAACACATAATATTTTCACCATTAAAACTATCTAATCTCTGAAAGGAGAAAGGAAGGAGAGCCTCTAATGTCTATTAAATATAAACTTTCTCAATCAAATGCATAAAGATCTACTTGCCTAAGCACACATGCAAACCAAGAATGAACTTTTCCTAAGCACTCATAAAGAAACATTTTCCTACATACTCATACAAACAAAATAATCTAGCTAACTTCTTTTGAATTTTTTATCTGATTTTGAAAAAGAAAGAGCATAGAACAACTGAAATAAACTGATTCCAAAGAGGCTATGGATATTCTTTTTTCACAACAAGCTTTTCAGAGAATGAGCTAAGCCAATCATGCATCCAAAACTGTAAATAAAACACAATTCCTTTTCACTAGAATTCCCTATTGATGAAAAATCTTAAATATGAACTCAAAAGACAAGATTAGGCTAGAAAACTCTTAGATCTAGAAAGAAGACCACAAGCAAATCACACAAAAAACTTCAGAGAAGAAAAACTTTTAAAAATACGTGCTCTAAGGCAATGATGTACTTACCTCAGCACACTGTGTATAGATACACCAGAGTTCCAGCAAGGGGATGATGCATTATATTCACTGAGTAGAGACACCGACGACGCTATGTGTCATATGGAGAAACATGCCAGAGGTGCTTAGTACTAAGGTGCAAAAGGCACCAATGAGGGACAGTGCTCTATCAAATCTACCCAGCTATGCTGACGGATTCATAAGTGCAAAGAAGCTAATCACCTGCAAAGAAACCAAAATAACGGAGCTAGACTAATACAGAATTAAAGAAAAACTTCAAACAAAGGAAAATTGATGTAAAATTAAGGTGGATTACTCACCTTAATACTCCAAATGAGTTGAGAAAGAGACTAAAAATTTTACAAGTGATATTGTTACCAACCGTTATAGATCTAACAGGATCTGCTCCCGATCTGACTGTATCTACCCTAGATCTGACTAGATCAAGCTATCCCCAGTGGGGTCTCCAATTTTTTTTGTAGGAATTCTGCAACCAGTGCACACATCGCTTGTTCCTCTATCATGTATGGTACAAGTATAAAACAAAACAACACAACAATATATCCTTTCCCTAGATGGTTATTCAACTAATGAAATCACTCTTATACCTCATATCTGCAATCTTTAGTCCTTGTTCCACTGCTCTTCATGTGATCTATAGTACCTGTAAACAAGAATTAAGAAAACAAGACAACAAGATGAGATTAACCAAAAAACTTAACAATCTATGCTAGTGATCAAGGAATCTAACAATATTTAACTGATATTAACACAAATCAAATATGGAAAAGGGGAACACTTTTGTATTAATCAAATAAAAAGGTAAAGCTACAATTAAATCCTTGATGTTGCAAGATTTGTCTTCCATAATGGTCTTACAACATACTCACAACACTCCACACTCACACAAAGCTATTTTCACACAAACTCACTCAACTTTGCCTCAATAACAAACTTCAATCCAACAACATAAGGATGTTCTTCTTGGTTTGTCCTCAATCCCTCCATGAAGGATTCTTTTATGGGCTAAGGAAAGTCCACATGGGATGAAATTCATTACGAAATGGATAGGGGTGATCCCTATGGGTGAGGAGGTCAACTGCCACCTCTCCCTAGCTGATAGGAACCACCTCCACGAGAGATTTTGTATGAAAGCTTCTTGAATTTTCCATTTTCCCATTCCAGCTTTATCGGTGATTTTTTCATAGAGGGTAAAGGCGACAATGCTCCTTTTGAATAGGGTAAAGGCATTGGCAGCACCTGATTTCAATGGACAATAGGCATAGGTGCTCTATCATAAGGAAGAAAGTGCACCAACCTAATCAACAGTGGGAAAAAACATCCAGAAGAATCCCTAGCCAAGTTCTCTGAAGTGTGCTCAAGCGTCAATTGAAATTTTAGGTGGAACAACATGAGTATAGAAAAGTTCAGCATCAATGAGGTTTCAGCCAATATAATAGATAACGTGCTCTTGGAGTGCTTCATCCTCTTGAACCAAAACCATACCAATCGTCTCTTGAGACACAACCACATATAATAAGAAATAGCAGCTATAGTTGGGTGGACTAAGCAATGTGGCCAATGACAAGGATGTCTTCAATGCATCGAAAGGCTTCTGGGCTCACTCATCTGAGATAAATAGAGTTTCTTTCCTCAAAAGGCGCATATAACCCTTGGTCAAATTGGAAAAATTGACAACAAACCTCCACAAGAAGTTATCCATCCCTTGCAAAATCTGAAGGTGTCTAATCGTGTGGGGGGAGACAATCAAAGTATTTCCTCAACCTTTAAAGGGATGACCCTAATGCCCTCCTTAGAAATGATAAAACCCAATAGGTGACCTACTTTGACGCAAAATATGCACTTTTGTGGATTTCACCGAATTTGATATCGATGACATCTTTCTAAAACCAAGCGTATATGGTCAAGATGATCCACTCTAAAATGAGAGTGAGTAGCTAAACCATCAAGATATACTTCAATAACCTGCTTAAGGTCGTGAAAAGTGAAGTTAATTTCTCATTGAAAAGTAGCTTCGACATTTTTAAGGACGAAAGGTATTTTTTGGTATGGAAATGTACCCCAAGGACAAATGAAATTCGTTTTATGTTGGTCCTCAGGTTTGATCTGAATACGATTATACCCCCAAAATCCATCCATGAACGAGAACACCTCACTTCCCACACACTCATCCAAAATCTAATCTATAAATGGTGTGGGAAAGTTGTCTTTAAGACAAGCTCTGTTCAAGTCACAGAAATCATTGCACGCATGGATAGTCCCATGTTTCTTATCAACTGAAACGTGATTGGATACCCATTCATTCAAGGGAACCAGATAGATAAGTCCATCCTTAAGAAACTTCTCTATCTTTGCCTTAATAGCAGGTGCCTTATGGGGATTCATCATTCGTAAGTGTTGTCAAACATGTATAGAATCCGGATAGGTCTTCATATCATGTTCAAAAATGTGAGGGTCTATTATTGGTGTTTCCTCATACAACCAACAAAAAACATCTCAAAAATATTTGAAAATCTTAGTGTATGGTTCAATCTTGTCAGGGGAATGATTTTCCCCAATATAAACATTTTCTATTTTTCCAGGAGTGCAAGAAATATTGATAGGAATAGATGGAGACAAATTAGCCATGTTCCCTTTGGTATACTTACCAAGAGCACCTAATGGGATCAAAGGGATACCAACTTTCTCGCTAAGGATCGCCCTATATTCATCACACTCCATATATTCAATCTTTGGGAGAAATTAATATCGATGGTGTAGCTCCTCCTAAGGCCCATGTAAACCACTCATGGCTTCGAGAATAGCTTCATCCGAAGTAAAAATTTCATCTAATCAATCATGAGAGTGTGACGATGAAGATACATTGAAGGAAAAAACAAAAGCATAAAGTGCATGTCCATGAGAAGAAGAGTTAAAAGAAGAATTGATATTGATGGGGTGTTTCATCATAGTTGCTTCCAAGTCTTCTAGTTTTTTGGAACACTTAGATTCCACATGACCATATCACCTACAACAATTGCAATGGAATTCACTCTTCTAACCTTTTGATTTAGTTCCTTTATCACCATCATGTGTAGGAACTCTTTGAGAGGGTTTGGGACCCTTGTTTTTCTTATTGTTGTGAGGTTGTTGCTTCTTTGGATGCTTGGACTTATATTTATCTTATTCCACTAAGGATTTCCTAGATGTATTGGAAGTGATGATCAATACAAGATGCAAGAGATTATCTTGCTCTCTAATCAAAGAACCATAAAAAGATTCAAGAGTGGGTTCTTTGTAAGAATGCCCTGGGGCTTCTCTGGTGGAATCAAAAGTAGATACAAAAATAGAATAAGGACTACCCAAATTAGAAACATAAAAAAAATATATTGCTTATATGTCTTAGGTACCTTTAATTCTTCAACTAAGAGTTTAAGGGTTTTGAATTAAGATAGGCAGTATTTTATGTAAGGGAAATCACTAGGATTTAAAGAAATCATATGACTTTCAAGATAGTAAGATTGACTCTCATTATGTTGACCAAATATGGTTTCCAACTTTGTCCAAGCTACATTTGGTTTGTTAATTCCTTCAAGGTGGATTAATTTGTGATTAGAGATGGACATCCTGATTAATCCATGTGCTTCGACATTTTTATCGTCCCATTTGGATATATTTGAAGCATTACTCGGAGTAGTCTCTTGTCCCAAGGTAATTCAATAAATTCCCTTACTTCATAGGCCATTCTCCATATGGGCTCTCCAAGAGAAGTAGTCAATACTAGTAAGCAGAATATCACTTGGATTTGGCATATAATAATATACAGGTAATATAACATCAAAAATAGAAACCAGTGGTCTAGACATGATCTTGAAAAAAGTGGCAATTTAAAAGTGACACTAAATATAGAGTTTGGATGCCAATAAGCACTTTTGTAAAAATGTATAAAATGGAATCAAGGAGCCACCTAGCTAGTAAATATTGGTTGATGTGGGTGGGTGCAAAATCAATAATTTTCCCATGTCACTAACTCTATCTTTAAACTCACATTTACAAATAAGTTACCTTTTAAAATAAGCAGCTCAATTTTATAAAACAAGTGGGAAACACTTTTACAATGAATTTACTTTATAAATTAAAGTTATATGAACAAGTAACTAAACAAAAAGAAGGACATAAACTTGTTGGGCACTCTATATGCAAGTTAATTAAAGCCAACATACAAAATGTTCAATATAAATTGTCAACCTAAGAAAGTCTTTTTATTGCAAAGATAATTTACACTATCTGTGCTTAAAAAATAAGTAGCCAATGTTGTTGAATAAACTATCCTACCTGTCTGTTCATCCCAACTCTTCCCATGGTTAACTTAATCTAATTTACCTTCCTAAGAATGCATAATTATGATTACCTTTCTACAACTTTGATCTAGAAAATAAAAGATTCAGGAAATAAACATCTAGACTTACTCTTGTAGAAATTTAAATCCTAATTTACCAGGCCATATGAAGATCCATTATAACTATCTTAATCCAACTTAATATAGGAATAAAAAATGCAGAAACTGAACTCAACAATTATAACTGTAAATGGACTGAATTAGCAAAACTCAAGAAAGACAGTAATTGAAAGAAACTAGGGATGAGCTTGGTTGTTACAACTATCACACAAGTGCATAAGAAAAATTACCCTACACAGTTGGTTGTCGCACCACTCTGCTGCAGATTACAGGAAATGCAATTACTGATCAATTGAGGAAACACACAATGAATCTTCACTGCTGCAGCTGTTATAAAAGAATACATCTACTGTAACATCCACACCACATAATAGAAAAGATAAATACCTAATTAACTCGGCAATATCTGTGGGAAGGCGGGCCCCGCCTTCAAACAAAGACGCCAGAGACTAACACAAGTTAAAACATAGAAATCAGAAGAATCCCGATCCTTATATTAGATGATGGAATGAAATTACAGTCTCTATCATAGATTATACAATAGAATCGGTTATTTTTTAACCCTTGGCTCTGAATAAATCCTAATTTTTATACATCAATATTCATAAATTCTACCCACTAATATCGGGCAGCCATGAAGATCTATGATCTTCAGGCTACCCTATTACAATACATTGTTACAGCTATGGGTGAAACAGAAGCAAGGAATATAGGAATTCTATTGCATGAGCCGATAATGAAATAACAAAACCCAATTAAGAATTAATCCGTCGGTTGCAGCTACCCTTGAATAATGACACGCTGCTGAGGCCAAGTCTGTTGTAGCCTTTCCTATTGTATCTTGTGTAGAATGAGGATATTTGACTGCATTCCATTTACAAAGATGGATTCTATGGGCACGACTGGAAATAGATGTTCATATCTTCTAGAAACCACTTAACCTGATGCACCTGTATCCTTCACTTCTTGAACAATCTTCATAAAATCTCAACTTATTAGCATAATTCAATAGGTAAAGCCTTGTTTATTACAATCATAAGTATTAATAAGATAAAACAATAAGTAATGATACCTATGCGGAATCAGGGCTCCAATGAAGGAAAAACATCTGTTTGGTGCACAAAAATGGGATAAGCCTTTGTTGATGCATAGCAAGGAGAAGGTGAGGAGATTGAGGCTCACTTAGAACTCAAAGATTAGTGCTTTCCTCATTATGAGAGTAGGTCTAGAAAGATCGTTTCCATTGCACATGATTGCTAACGAAGGAGGAAAAATCCCTCAACTGAACATCTCCAAAATAAGGAGCAGGGTTTGAATGGTGGTCCAAGGGACAAGCCATTTCATGTAGGTAAAGTTCACAATGCATATTCTGCTCAATGAAATTACTTTGCATAAAATTTTCCAGAAACTAGGTTGAGGTTGCCATTTCAGAAGGTCTCTCTTCCTTTACTGCTTTCAATTTAAACCAAATAAATTGTTCAAACAAAAACACAGGATAAGAAGGAGATGGCACTCTGGTGCTTAACAATTCTTGGGAAAGAGTATACAGCTGGTACTTCTCCACCTGCATAGATTTGAACCTTTTCAGCTCCTTCAATTATTTTTGTATCTTTTTCCATCGTAATTTCTGGAACATCAATTCTTCTACCCATTTTCCCCTCAATTCTCCGATAGTCTTCTCGTGATCAGCAAGGGGAATCATTCCTTCTTGATACTTGTCCACCTGCCTCTTCCATTTATTCACTTCCATTTTTAACAATGAGAGCTCTTTGATTAGCCCCTAGATTCTTTCATCTCCTGCATTTCCCTTATCATCAGAGTCCAGATTAACAAAGTTCTGATAAAATTGAGTGCATACCTTGCCATCCGATGTTTCATATTGAACATTCTGCACTAGGAATGTAACATCTTCTTATTCTATTAATGTTTCAGCAATCTCTTCCTACATAAGTACTTCTACAACCACTCCTAAGGATGCTAGTTCTTGTGTAACAGCATATTCTTTTTGAAGCTCCCCTTCAACAACTTCATCCTGTGTAGGTACTTCTGCCATTAATTCTGAGGGTGTTGGTTCTTGTGTGATAGCATCCTTTTCCTGAAACTCTCCTTTAGTAGCTTTAGCATTCAATTGTGAGGACGTTGGTTCTTGTGTAACAACTTCTTCCTGAATTTCAATTTATACATCTGCCTAAGTCCCAACTACAGCTATTTGTATTCCAGCCGTGGCTTTGATAGGGAGATGCAAAACTACTGGTTCTTGTGTATCAACGTCCTATCCCCCCATTTCTTAATGATGCTAGAATTGATCTTAAGTTACTTCCATATCTCCTGAAAGATAATATTGTTCCCCAAATACCTCAGTTTCCCCTAATGACTGTGACTGCATCTGTTCATCTTCTCCCAGCTCCACATCAGGGATTATGTCCACCTCAGGCTCATCTGTTCTTATTTGAAATGGAGCTTCAACAAGGATTTCTAAGGATGTTAGTTCTTGGGTAATAACATATTGATTGACTTCAGTATCTTCCTATTGATGGGACTCCTCCACTAGCTCTGCATCCTAAGATGGTTCTGGGGTCACAGTCAAGAATTCTAAATTTGGATCAGGAATTACCTCAATCTCTGGTTTAACTGATTCTTTTTTAATGGAAGATTCAACAAAAATTTCTGAAGGTGTTGGTTCTTGTGTGGAAGCACTCTGATTTGCTTCAATATTCCCTATATTAGGCCGATCCATCAATTCTAATGGCTGAGGATGTAATTTCTCAGCTTCCTCCAATTCTATATCAGGGATCGATCTTGTTTATGGTTCATCTTCTTTCCTTAATTCTACATTAGGTGCTTCTTGTTCTTCTTTAGCTGTTGGTGCAGGATTTTGGGTCTCAAATGCATGCACTATGACTGTGTAACCTAATTTACTAAAAATTTCCCCACATCCAGGATAGACTACTTTCTCCACTTCTTTATCCTCCTTACCAAGAGATGATCCTTCTAACTAGTCTCCAGCTTCTACTAGTGTGTGCAACCTTCTCTCTACCTATTTCTTACATACTTCCTTCCAATTCTCTAATTATTTCTGAAGAAATTGCACTTCTTCCTTCAGTAACCCATTTTCATACAAATTCCACTCAAGTTGAGGTTCTTCTTCAACAGGATCCTATGGAGCATTGTTTGTTCTCAGTCTAAAAATGGGAAATTCAATGTTTTCCTCAATATCTACCCATTTTGTTCGTGCTGCTTCAGCTGCTGTGACTGAACTTGTTCTCCTTCTCCTCACTGTTTGAGATGCTTGTGTTTCTTCTCTTGACCTTCTTCTCTTCCTTTGAGGTATACGGGTTTCCAACCCTACAGTACATGTAGAGGGAATATTTCATATTTCACCATCCTCTCTTTCTTCTACCATCTATGTTTCTTATTTTATTAAAGTTCCCCTCCATTTAGGAGAGGATTAGATGGTGAGGACCTCTATATTCTCTTTTGAAATCATAGCTCTCACAGCTTCAGCTTCAACTATCACAAAATCCAATGCTACTCCAGCTTCATCTTTAGTTGCTGGAGCTCCCAAATTCTCTATATCCTCTATAGGTTTTAATTCCGCTACATCTTCTGTCATTTCTTCCTCTTCTTCTAGTCATGTCTCAACTCCCACCCCCCCCCCAACTAAATTGGAGGGAATCTAGTCCTCCAGCTCTTCCTCCAATTGAACATTCAACGAAAGTGTAGGTTCCCCTACCTCTCTGATGGGAATCTCAGGAAAATGTATAGGTCCCTGGGCTATTTGAGGCTAGCCGATGAATTGTTCCCATGTTTGATTTCTCTAAGCTAGGGCCCTTATGATTAAAATTTTCATGAGGCCATGATGGGTAAGGGAAGAATATGGATTCTTAGTTGATCTGACAAATCCCTCCATGTGATGCAGGTCTTTAAATAGAAAAAATGGAGCATTAAGTAGATTTCTGTGGCGTAAATGAGATAGCAGTGGAAACTCAAAATAATAGATAGTCTAGTACCTACATTTGCAAGTGATATACTTTTTGAGGAATATGGCCACTTGATCCCATGGGAGAGGCAATGACTGTAATTCTATTCCCCATCTTGATAGATGCAATTGTTCACCTGCCACCAAAAAGTGTTGTATTGTGGTGGCATTGGAGGTTATTCTTCCAATGTCTTAATGGTTTTCATCATGAGACTACTCTGCAGTTTTGTTTTAACCTTACAAAAACCCACTCAGAGGTTAGGGGCTTGTGGATAGAAGTTTCTGAGGCAATTGTAGCTGAGGTTACCGGGCTCCCATAGGTAGGAAGAGCTTGGTTTCAAGGATAGCGAAAACTTTAGCATTCTTTCGCAATGCCTACGTGTTTGGAGGTTCATGCCAGGCTGGGATACCTATGTTATCTTTCTTTCTAACTTCTAGTATCAGCTTAGCAAATTGCAGGATCCGACAATGGATATTTCAGCACAGGACATGCATGAATAGTGGAGTTTGGTGTTGGCAAATTTGGAAAGTTAAGACGGAAGTAAGCATAGAATCATTGGTAAGATTTTGCCCCAAATTAGGAAAGGGTGGCTGTTGTGAAATAAATTTGAGTAGTCATTAGATCATGGGAATGGGAAGTTAACGAAGTAGGTATGATTAACTCTATCAAATCTCCTTAATGCTTAATCATGTAAATAACCCAAACTGTACCTTAGTAATTATGGGATGAACCGTAACTTCTCGGAGTAATACAGTGTATCAATGCGGCCTTTAAATTTAAATATTATTGTGCACATGCTACCATGATCCTTCTCCCGATGAACCAAAATTTGTCGTGTCGATCCTAAAGGAATAATAATTAAAGCTGTCATGTGAGTCGGAATCAGTAAAATCATGGGCAGCAGAAATTCTGGATGAATTTGAAGGAGTTGCGGCCCGACTGTGGACAAATATGGAGGAGTTGCAGCCACATGTCATAGGAAAAGTCATCCAAATTAGTGTAGTCACAGCCTCTAAAAAGAGCAAAAGTAGGAAAATTTTTAACGGAGTCGCGGCTACTGTAACGGAAAAATGGCCGATATTTTAAGGTGTTGCAGCTGTGAAACGGGAAAATAGGTAGGGTTTTATGGTGATGCTGCTGCAACGAGATAGAAAAGTAGGTAAGGTTTTATGGTGTGGCAGTTGCGGAATGGGAAAAATAGGCAAGGTTTTATGGTGTTGCAGCTACAATGGAACGAGAAAGTAGGAAAGGTTTTATGGTGTTTCAATTGCGGGACAGGAAAAATAGGTAGGGTTTTATAGTGTTGTAGATGTGGCAGAACAGAAAAATAGGAAAGGTTTGCAGAGTTGCAGCTGTGCCGAGCTGTTCATCATTCAAACTTTTCTTCTGTAAGGAGCTCTCCTAGAAAACAGAAAATTACAGAGGTGCTCATGGTTCTCAGGCCCGGTCATAACCATTTCTCCTTAAATAAATTCCTACATAGATTCTAAAAAAAAATCAAGTGTAAAGGAAAAAAATTGAAAAAGAAAATAAGAATGAGTTTATTTATGTACAAGAATTTTGTGTGGAAATTGCAGTGACTTTCTAAGATTGACAGGGGCAGATAAATATTCCTTCCCTTGCTCTAATTGGTATCCCGAATCAGTTGCAATCTATGAAACAAATGCATCCCTTGAAATTGTCTTATGATACAGTCGCAGCCTATGACTGTTGGTGAATAATGGTGCATGATTCTTATCAATGGTGACCAGGCAGACTGTACCATTGTTGAATACTCTATCTACCAGATATGGACCTAACCATCTTGTGTATAGCTTACCTTTAAAGTCACTTTTGAATCTTGAATCATATAATAGTGCCCAGTCCCCCTCATAGAAGACTCACTTCTTGATGAATCTATCGTGCCAATTGGATCTCTGCTGCTGAATTAATGTTGTCTGGTCCACAGCAGCTATGTGTTTTCCCTCAAGTTCATTCAATTGATTCAATCTATTCCTCTACCCTTTAGTTACATCTAATTTTATCTCCATGGTTGTCTTCAAGGTTTTGATTTCGAATTCAATGGGAAAGATAACGCTTTTTCCATACACCAAGTCATAAGGGGAGAAACCTGTAGTATTGCACCACGTGGTATGATATGCCCACAATGCTTCTGGAAGTCTGTTATCCCAATCACTGTGATGGCTCATAATTGTTTGGTGAGGATAGCTTTAATAACTTTATTGGTACTTTCCACCTGGCCATTGGACTGGGGATGGTAAGGTGAAGTTATCTTATGTTGAATATGGTACTTTTGTAGCAAAGCTTCGAATTTGTGTGACACAAATTGTGGTCCTCCATATTTGATTACTTCCTTTGGTATTCCAAAACAAATAAATATTTCTCCATACAAGAAATCTATTACAGCATGGTCATTCACCTTCACCAAAGCCACAACTTCTACCCATTTTGTCATGTAGTCGGTGCAAACTAAAATGTAGACTTTCTATTTTGAATGAGGATTGATAGGCCCAACAAAATATAAGGCCCATCTGTTAAAAGGTTCCACCACCAACTGTGGTAGAAGAGGAATTTCATACAATCTATTAGGTTGGCCCATTCTTTGACAGTTGTTACAAGACTGGACATATTTCTTGGCATCCCTGAAAAATGTTGGCCAATAATAACCCATTTTCAGCGCCTTATGAACTGTTCTCATGTTTGCAAAATTTCCCCCACATGGCTCATCATGACAGGCCTTCAAGATATGGAATACTTTATCCTCCCTTACACATATCTGGATCTCAAGATCAGGACCTGTGTAGAAAAGATGTCCATCTACCCAACAATACCTCGCACTTTGTTGAATAATCTTCCTTTTCTCTCTTTTTGACAAGTGTTCCGGAAGCTTACCTATATCCAAGTAGTTAGAAACATCTACATAGCAAGGGGAATGAGCTGAAACTGCCAAAAAGTGTTCCTCTGGGAAAGAATCCTCAACTGGTAGGCTGTCATCACTGTTAGTAAAATGAGATAAATAATCAGCATAAACATTTTATTTCCTAGGCCTGTCAATAATAGTAATATCGAACTCCAGTAATAGTAACAGCCATCTAGTTATCTTATCATTTGTAACTGGTTTGTTCATTAGATACTTTATGGTTGAGTGGTCAGTGTGTACAAAGGTGGGATATCCAATGATGTAGTGTCTAAATTTGTTAATGGAGTAAACAATGGCTAAAAATTCCTTCTCTGTAACAGTATAATTGAGTTCAATAGGGGCCAATTTCTTACTGTTGTAATAAGTTGCATATGGTGCTTGACCATCCTGCTGACCTAATACTGCTCCAATGGCAGTGTCAGAGGCATCTGAAGAAATGTGGAAAGGCAGAGCCCAATTGGTCCCCCTTAAGATAGGAGCTGTGGACAGCCTCTTCTTAAGCTCAATGAACATTTTCTAGCATGCAAATTGTACATCCTTCATCAATAAGGTAAATAAAGGAAAAGCTAGTTTGGAAAAAAAATCTATAAATCTTCTATAATACCTAGCATGCCCTAAAAATCTATGTACATCTTTCTATGTTCCAGGAGTAGGTATGTTTCCAATCACCCTAATTTTGGATGGATCTACTTGGATACCATCACCAGAGATAAAATTCCCCAACTCTACACCTTCGCTCATCATCATATGGCACTTTTCGGTGCTCAAAGATAGTTGGGTTTGCTCAGAGCGTGTTAAAACCTTTTCCAAGTTTTTCAATGCCTCTTCCATGAAAATAAAGGGTAAAATCGTCCATGAAAATATCCATACTATCATTAACCATTTCCAAAAATATTCCAATCACAGCTCTCTGAAATGTGGCTGGTGCATTGCATAAGCCGAAGGGGAGCACACTGTATGCAAAGGTACCCTAGGGACAGGTGAAGGTGGTTTTATCTTGGTCTTCAGGAGCAATCTGGATTTGATTGTACCCGCTAAACCCATATAGAAAGGAGAAGAAATTCTTCCCAGACAGGGTGTCAAGTACATGGTTGATGAAAGGCAAAGAAAAGTGATCTTTCTGTGTTTCCTTGTTTAGCTCTCTGTAATCCACATAGACTCTCCATTTTCCATTCTTCTTGGGTACTATCACGAGTGGAGAAACCCATTCCCTATCTGAGATTGGGTATATAAACCCTGCTTCCAAGAATTTTTGTATCTCTTCCTTCACTATGTCCCTAAGATTGGGGTTCATCCTTCGTTGTGGTTGGCACACAGGCCAGGAGTCACTTTTGATATAAATGTGGTGGGTGCATATATTAGAATGGATACCCTTCATGTCTGTGTACTCCTAGGCGAATTCCCCTTTATATTTTTTTAAAAGAGTGATTAGGAGTTCTTGTTCATCCAGAGTAAGATTGGGATTGATATTCAAGGTTTTTCCTGGCTCTATCTTGACTGGAACACTTTTTGAACTTTTCAACACTGGAACTATGTGAGTGTCACTGATTATTGTCTCCTCTGTGAGATTTTCTTGTTCTTCTTCACCTAGAGTACTATTTAGGATTTGATAAATTTGTTTGTTGACAAAAGTGGGTTCACTGATGAAATTATTGATGGCATCATCCTCTATTTCATCCTTAAAATTCAAGGCCTTCCTTATCATCAACAATGGCTGAACGCCCTCTTCTTCCTCTAGCTCCATCCATAATGGAGTTTCAGCTTCTAGACTCTGTCGAGCTGGTGGATAGAGGGTAAGGTTCTTTGTTTCGGTCCCATCTGATATGGTCATAGACCCATACTGAAAGTTTATGCAAGCATCAGTTGTAGCTAACCAAGGCCTTCCCAAGATCAGTGGCTGTCCTCCTAGCTGTTGGAATATATTAAACCCACTCATAACTTAGGATAAAATAATTAATCATTATTTGATTAATTATTCACCCACTAGCTTAATTAGTTGGCATCCACTTGCACCTTAAAGTCAATACATGCCATCTATATCCTATGAATGATTTATTTCTGATTCTGGGTTGATCCAAAATTAGTATATAGGAATTTACAGCAGATTCTGCTTTTTCTGCTTTTTCCTGCTTTTTCTATGGATAAGATAAAAGCTAGTAAACTAGGAAACTGGGAGCTTTTGTTTCCAACCCATCCTCCATTATTTTTTCTCCATTTTCTAGGATTATCATGCTATTTCCATCTCCTTGACAACTCACTCATGCTTTTTCCAACTCGTGAGGTCCTTGATAGATTTAGCAAGTGCTTTATCCACCTATGGGGGTTTGCTATATTTTGGTAAGTCAGCCTTTTTGAGCTTTATGAGTTGTTTCCATACAATTCTACTTTCCTATGAGGGATGTACTATTTATTACACTATTATTCATAATTATTCAATGGAAGGATACACACCAATATTCATCTCTTCATTCATGTGAGTCAATCTCTTTTCTTCTCTTTATTTTCCCTGTGTATGCTTGTGAGAATTCTTAGTAGCATGATCTATTTTCTGTGCTTCTTCTTAGCATCATTGCACCTAGAATTGATCTATTATTTCTACATGGTATCAGAGCTACAAGTTTGATCAAGTTCTACAGAGTTGAGGAGCGGTTCCAGTCTCCTATCCCTCTTTGAAGAAGAGCTTGTCTAGCTTACAAGATTTTCTCCTAGTTTGTTTTGCAGGTTGCAAAGAGTATCTCTTAGAGAATATCAACAACTTCAATATGGATTCAAAAGTTCCTCTACTATCTCCTTTCAACTATGCTGATTGGAAGCCAAAGATGAGTGCATACTTGAAGAGGCAATGTCTCTTTGATGTCTCCATTGGTGCATTGAGTGAACCTAAGTCTTATGAAGATAAGATTGATTGGATAAATAATTGTGATAGAGCTTATGGAGTTATGTGTTTGGGAATGTATCCAAATATATATCATCTCATATATTCTGCTGAATTTCCATTTGAGCTTTGGAAAATTTTGGACAAAGCTTTTGGTTTGCAGGAAATTAAAGATGAAGCATAGAGCGAACCTAGCATCTCCTCTTGTTCTCTTTCTCAAGATTTATTGGCCTCTACATTCTCTGATGAATTTTATCATGATGAGTAAGTTTCTCATACAGTTCATGTTGCTGCTGCCCTCTTTCATTCGAATGCTTCCTCCTTCAATGAAGAAGCAAATATTGAAGAGCCATCTTTTTTTGTGTCTCTTGAAGGTGATTTTTCTTCTTGTGATACTAATGATGAAAAAGAAGTAACATATGGAGCTGCTGCTGATATTGATGTTGATTATGATCCTATAACCCATTAATTGTTCTCTCAATCTCCTATCTTAGATTCTGAGATCTATGTGCCAGATTCTTCACACCTTTTGCATACCTCTCTCATTGATGGTGCACAACCCAGTGACTTCCAGGATGTTTGCTTAGCCACATCAAGCCTTCTTTGTGTCATACCACTTAACTTACTTGATCTCATGTGCTTCAGCATATCCTCCTTTATTCTTGGCATCAATACTCGGATCCTTCTTGAAGATTATGAACATCTCATTCTTTCCTCCTTTCATACAGAGGATTCATTACCAGTGTATCCACATGAGTCTATTGATATGCTTATATGTGATCCTTTGGATTCTGATTTAGAAGCATATTTGCAGGTTGATACACATATAATACCACCATCCATACCATCTACCATACCTCTGAATAATCCAAAGACTATACAAATCCCAATCTCACTAGTTGATTCCTCATTGGTTCCTTATGCAGTGATATTTATCTTACATGATTTGAAGTCTTTCTTAACTTTTAGTGGCTGGTTATCCATCACCTTAGTCATATATGGACTGACATTAAACATTTTTGGATTTGTTATAAACACTTATGATTTAGATCTTATGCCCATCCATCATTCAGATTTTTACACCTATCAGTTTTCCCCAGTTGTTCATAATTTTCCTAGTCTAGCCCTATATCCTCATGGGGCCACTGAAGCCTTTGTCTTTTCTGTTCCATATGCTAATGTTTCTGCTATATAAGATTATTATCAGCCTCATATCAGATCTATATAGGTGCTACATCAGATTGGAAGATTGACCTGTGATTCACATCACAATTTTGCAGCTATTCAACGAATTGGGTGTGAAATAAATTGTCTTAATTTTTGTACTCTTTGGAAAGGAGTATGCATAGATCTCTTTTCATTTCAGATTATGTTTGTAGATCAGAGTTTGATAGTAGAAAGAAGCATTCAGATAATTATCCTAGTTCATCAGTTGATGAGATACAAGGAGTCTCTCCTCTTCCTTCTTGCAGGTTCTACACTCCAACGCATGATCATGGAGTTCATGATTTCTTCAGCAAGTCCTTCATCCAGAAGTAGTTCAGTCATCTCATTAAAGTGAAGATGAAGATATGTTGAAGATATATTTCAAATTTTGTGCCTTTTCCTATCTTGAGGGAGCTTTTTCCCCAGGTGATTTTTCCTCTTTCCTCACTTTCCTGGACATAATAATTGTTAAAAGGTGACCATAGCCTTGTTGTTGGGCCCTTTATGCATCAATATTTGTTTCTTCATACCATCATAAAGTTAGACTTATAGGGGGGTGTTGGAATATATTAAACCCACTCACAACTTAGGATAAAATAATTAATCATTATTTGATTAATTATTCACCCACTAGATTAATTAGTTGGCATCCACTTGCACCTTAAAGTCAATGCATGGCATCTATATCCTAGGAATGATTTATTTCTGATTCTGGATTGATCCAAAATTAGTATACAGGACTTTACAGCAAATTCTGTTTTTTCTACTTTTTCCTGCTTTTCTATGGATAAGATAAAAGCTAGTCAACTAGGAAACTGAGAGCTTTTGTTTCCAACCCATCCTCCATTAGTTTTTCTCCATTTTCTAGGATTAGCATGTTATTTCCATCTCCTTGACAACTCACTCATGCTTTTGCCAACTCATGAGGTCCTTGATAGATTTAGCAAGTGCTTTATCCACCTATGGGAGTTTGCTATATTTTGGTAAGTCAGTCTTTTTGAGCTTTATGAGTTGTTTCCATACAATTCAACTTTCCTATGATGGATGTAATATTTATGTACACTATTATTCATAATTATTCAATGGAAGGATACACACCAATATTCATCTTTTCATTCATGTGATTCAGTCTGTTTTCTTCTCTTTATTTTTCCTGTGTATGCTTGTGAGAATTATTAGTAGCAAGATCTATTTCCTGTGCTTCTTCTTAGCATCATTGCACATAGCATTGATCTATTATTTCTACACTAGCCGTGACTTGGGTTGTAGAACCAAGAATTCAGCTGGATACTCCCACGAATCAACTAAGATGATGAGGTCATCCAAGATTCCCTCGGGTTTGATGGTGGACCTATCTTTAAGTTATAGAACGGTAGGGGTTGGCATGAGATTGGAGAGTGCAACTTTTCTTACAATTTCTATGTTCATGATGTTAATAGTTGCGTGTTGGGGCGCGCACCCTAACTGTCCTTAAGATGGGTAACTCCATGGGTTTTGAATCAAAATAGTCTTAGGAGTGTTGGGGGTTGAGTCAAAGTCCTCTATTGTAATAAACCCATGGTTTAAGACCAGGGTTTAGGGTTTTGGGTGCCCATGGTTTGAATCCATGGTTTTGTAATAGCACGATGTATAAATAGGCACTTTTGTAAATAAGAAAAGTTAGTCGTTTTGATGTAAAGAAAGAACAGGCGAAGCTAAGGCTATTTTGTAAGGAAAGGTTAAGTCCCAGCTATGTGCATGGACGACCTCTGCAGCTGTGTGTGCAGAGGCCTGCTGCTGTGTGTGCGGCTTAAGAGACTTGAATAGATCTGCAGCTGAGTGCATAGATCAGAACTGTGATTTTGAAGAAAGTTGAAATAAAACACAGTTCTATGGACGTAGCCCCTACACTGGGGGTGAACCACGTTATATCTAGTGTTGTGGTTCTTGTGTTGTTTCTATTTCTGTTTGTTTTTCACGCACTAATAACTGTATAAATCTGATAAGTAAGATCACTGTTAATAGATAGCTTTGCTGTGAATTCCCTGTAGTGGGTTAAGCAAGTCACTGTATGTTTATTTATCTGCGAAGTTCTTAGATATAATTGTCGGAGCTCTGTGGTTATTGATTATAAGTTGTTAAAGGCTAAGGTACAGTAATATCCCTCTCTGCATTAGAGGAAATTTCAACTCAAAATTGGCCTCCTAAAATGAACTAATAAAATAATAGTTAAAATAATAAAATAATATTTATTAATTTTGGAGGAAGAAAAGAAAAAAACTACTTTTTTGTTTGTATTTTTGACATATCTCCCCATGTTTTTACTCAAATTTCGATCGGAAGAGCTCGTTGGATGTGGAATTTAATTCCGCATCCAATGAGCTCTCCCGATCGAAATTTGAGTAAAAACACAGGGAGATATGTCGAAAATACAAACAAAAAAAGTAGTTTTTTTTATGATACCTATCCCCAAATTTATATTAAAAAAATGTTTAAGACCTATACGGTATTTCAAATTTAAAGCAATTTCATTGGCTAACACATGATGACATGGAATTTGAATAAAAGTTAAAAGGCCCATTTTGAGTTGAAATTTCCTCTAATGGCTTGCAGAAACCTGATTCTGCTGCACCCCATGGCTGTTTCGGGTGAGACTGCAACCTGTTCGCAGGTTGTTGCCGAAAGGGCCAACACTGTGGGTCTTCTTTTGGTGCGACATAAAAGGATTAAACCCAGGTCTACCCTATTGCCCACCAAATTGGTTCCATTGCCGGTTGAACTCAGTATCTGCTCAAGAGGGGTTTATGTCGTACCTCGAGGGCTATGTTCTGAAGGCCCTCTGTGAAGGAAATTGGTGATTGGTTTTCCGAGACTTATCTGAAATTCGCGCAACAAGAGAACACAAATTCGCGTCGTAGCGCAAGTGACTTTTTACAAAGGTATGTTTTTTTTTATGCTTATGAAATTTTCTTTGGTAGTATCCACATAGAGTTGCACCAGTGGTTGTCTAGGTTAACAGAGAGAAGGATGAACTTCCAAGCTCGACGGGTTCTCGTGTGGACCCCCGTAAGGGTCAATCTTGTGCAACACGTGAACAACGAGGTATCCCGCGCTGTTGATTTATGGACGACGCGAACGTTGGAAGCGTTTGTGATAGAGTTTGCCATTGACACAAGTACCTCCTTTAGCGAAGCTGAACGTCAGTTCTTCAAAGGTCCCCATGGTAAGTTTTTGAATTCATTAAGCTTGAGGATTAAAATACTACTGGCTGAAAAGGGTATATTGTTGTTTGAATCATACTATTATCTTAGTAGTACTAACATATGTTTGCAAGTGATAATACCTTCGATGAGCAAAGTGGTTTGCTGCGAAGTGGAAAAAGGTACAAGAGAGATTTTGACTCCTATTCCTTAGGTCAGTCTACCACGTCTTCCCCTGTAAATATTGAAGAGTCAGACCCTGAAGAAAACCCTTTGGTTGGAAACCCTCCGGTCACCCTGCAGCGTAGCCCTATTATCCCTGAAATTTCGTCGCAGTCTAACAGTCAACCAAGTCTGAGTATTCCAGCCACAAGCCAGTCTGCCCCCGTAAACCCCCCCCCATCGACGTCCTGTCCCCCTCCCAACCCTCCCAGATCCACCATGTCCCACCTAGCTGATGATATTAAGCTCCCCATCTTCAAAGGCACAGGATCAGAGGACCCATAACAGTTCTGGTTTTTATGTGAAGCAGTATGGAATGTGAAGAAAATTACAGACCCGGATGTGAGAACCACGCAGCTCATTACTTCTTTCAGGGACCGAGATTTGACCTAGTTAATGAAATTATCCAGTACTCAGAGCCCTACTTTAGATGATATTAAGGCAACCATAACCAAAGAATTTAAGAAGCCTAAATCAGAATCGCAGAGCATCACTGAACTCAAAGAGATTCAACAGCGGCGCGACGAATCAATGTGGGACTTTGACCAGAGATTCGAAGTTCTATTGGACCAAGTCAGCTTCACCATTAGTCCTGCGCAGCACAAGGAATGGTTTATTGCAGCATTATTACCACATATCAGAACTCCACTCATGCAACAGAAGGTTGTTGACCAGCAAGAGGCTCTGGAAATTGCAATGAAGCTAGAGACCGCCCCTGTCGGAGATGATTGTGGTATTGCTCAAATCCAAGTGCAGCTAGCAGTGATGGCCCTAGAGCTTCACGATATGAAGAAAGATAAAACCAGTCGAGAGGAGGTCTGGTGTACCCAATGTCAAACAGAAGGTCACGATAGGGACCAGTGTCCTCTGGTCAAAACTTACCTGAATACGGGTGCGCCAAACCAATTCAATCCCGGTGTTCTATATTGTGAGATTTGTCGAACCACTGGCCAACATCACCCCGAAAACTGCCATCTTCTTCAGAGATATGTCCAAGTCCCCAAGAAACCCTACTGCAAGTTCTGTAAGTCAGTAGGGCATAATGAAGAGGAGTGTCGTAGCTATGACCTCATGAGAGAGCGCACTTCTGACACCTACCGAGTGCAAAATGAAGCGCAGAGTAATGATGGCTATGGTTACCACGGCGGTGCCGCTGGAAGGGGTGCCTTTGGAGGTCGTGGCCGTGGTGGTATGGCCAGAAGGGGTAGAGGCTAGGTTATGTGTTACAATTGTAACCAAGCTGGGCATTTGGCTTGCGATTGTTGGAACCCCACCACAACCTGTCGGTATTGCTGCGCAGTAGACCACATAATTGAACAATGCCCCTAGCTCATAGCAAAGATTCAGGAAAACAATAGTGGCCCTACCTAGACTATTCAATTGATTTCCGCTGAGCAGAGACCTGCCGTAGCCATCAATGTGGTCACCCGGAGTGGAGCTACGATGCACATTCAGAATACGCAGAAACAACCTGTCGAGGTGTGCGCGTGTAAGGCCTCCAAGAAATTCCCAGCACTTGACACTGCGAAAGACCAAGAACCAGTCAAGGTGGCTCAGTGCGATATTGTTGACCCTTGTATAGCAACAGTACCTACACAGCAACCTCAGCAGGCCTCGCAGCCGCAAGATGCTTCGACGGATAAAGTAAGTACACTCTCCTCCTTTTTACAGAGTTGTATGAAACTCTTGAGGAATCAGAATGCTTTAAAGGAGCTGCAAAAAGTTCTTGCTGTCACAGACCCTCAGAGAGGAGTTGATCAGGAGAAAACTGTTAGTCATGTCCAAATAAGGGGTAGGGAAATGAGATTGAATGTTCAGATAGGGGAATATGATATGACTGATGTCATTTTGGATCTTGGATCAGAAGTTAATGTCCTACCCAAGCAGACCTGGGGACAAATGGGAAAACCTGCCCTGGCCTGGTCCCCTATACAATTGAGGTTAGCTAATCAACAAAGGATTGTGCCCCTAGGGAGAATCCTTAGTGTTCCAATAGATATGGATGGAGTCAGTACTCTGGAAGATTTTAAGTTATTGAGATCATTGATCCTTATCCAGCTTTGTTGGGAATTGAGTGGGCCATGGAAAATGCTACAATCATCAACCTTAAGAAGAGACAGATGACCTTCAAAGGAAATGGTCTGCGCGTTATCATACCCCTAGATCTGTCCCAAGGAGAGAGATATACAGAACCACTCAGAGATGAAGACCAGGATGTTCTGGAGCATATTTATAATATCATAGCGCATGAAGAATATTATATTGAGCCTACTACCGAAGGTATTATGGATTGGCAGTGTCACAGTTCTTGCATGACGGATTCAGATGATGGTTTAGAGAACTGGCAGCACCGACTATATGAACTACATGGCCATAGATGTGCCAGAATTACCAAGTCCCTCAGATGGCTTACTTCGCAGCCAAGAACCCTAATAGCTTTTGATGGTTCAATAGACCCATCGGAGTCCATTATGCCATTACCCCACACATGCTAGCATCCCAGAAAGTGGAGAATCTGGATCCAGCACTAGGAGTCACCATAGTCAGAAGATGGATTGCCCATAAGAAATACCTTTCTAGCTAGGAAGGTGGTGCGACAGCCCTCCAACCAAGATTTATGGCTCCATTCCAGAGGGTGCGCAGCAGGTTCAATAGGCAGAGTTGGCTGCCGGACCACCCGGAGCATTATTCTACGGCATGGATACTTGTGCCTCGAATAGCCTGGGTACCTAGGGGTAGTCATACCCAGGCACCTGCAGCAGAAACCCAGAATGAGGAGGTTGGTCCTCGGCACGCTAATATGTCTCAGGCTAAAGAAGTAACCCAGGCCTGCCCTCGCTAGCCGACAAAACATGCTACAGGTACGAAGCTCACAGTTTGGTCACAAAACTCATCTCTATATGCCGAAGGTAATTATCCTGATGAGGTCCTTATCATGACGCAACTGCAATACGAGTTGTGCCACAGTATAAAAGCCAACCATTGGCGCACAACCAGTTTGATGGCACCGGTACTTTAATTGCCTTAATTGCCTGTCCTTCGGGTACTCGCCAAAATTTAATGCCGTGGGATCAGAATCTCTGTCAGATTTGGCGCCTTCAATGCACATTTATGACCAAAATGTTAGTTTTTTCAACATTTAAGCTAGCATTATGTTAAGATCTTTTCACTGAGAGAATAACAAGCACAACAATCACATAAGCACATCACAAGAAACAAGAGACACAAAGAGTTTTGGGAGGGGAAACCATAAATGGAGAAAACCCCTCAACTTCCTCTAATATAGTATCACCACAAGATGTGAACCCAAAACAGTAAGATGACCTCCCAACACAATAGCAGCCTTCTGTCTTCTATCAAGCCAAAGTATTTCCTTCTCCAAAGGTGCGCCACACTTGAGAGAGCAAGTGATGTAATTCACAAGTCATAAATAGAGAGACTCTCAGACTCTATTTATATTCTTCCGTTGACTTGAAGTGCACTCAACCATGTAGGCTTAACTTACAATTACTTACTCGATCCTACACCTTAATTAGTGTATAATAACCCAAGTGCCCCGGAACTGTGGGGACTTACCTAATGACTTGAAAAGACTTGTTTACATTAATAATCCTCCCGATCGGAACGTCGGGGTAAGACAATATGACTCAAATACATAATAGAAACATCCAGGAATAAACATCGGGTTACAATATATAAAATACATATAAGAATAAATTCCGAAGTTACATATACATCAACACAAAATGATCGATGGATTGCATAAGAAGACCCCCAGGCATCGGCATTTCACATTATGCAGCTTCACAACTGAACCTATGTCCACTGATCAAGAACTCCAGGACTTAGTAAGATCATTTGAACGAAAAGGTCTACAGAACATTGTTTGGCCCCGACCTGCATCTGCAGCACGTGAGGAAACCCTACCAGCACCGATCCCTCCAATGCAAAGACGGTCTGCTAGGAGACAGTTTAAGCCTGAAGTTCATTCTAAGCAGAACGAATACCGACACAAGAGATCGGGGCAAACATCAAAGGATTCTGGAATGAATCCACTTGGTTCAGTAGAAATTGCAAGCGGCGGGGAGGAGCCTATTCCACCACGACGGCCACCATATGTCCCACCTCTTTGACTAGAAGTTAAACCCCCTTGGCAGAGCAAGCAGTTCATAATAGGTACTCCTTCATTACCACCGAGTGTACAACTGGTTGGATCCATGACAGGGAAGATAGACCGGCTCAAGTATTCCAACCATGATACAAGTGACAGTAGCAAGTTTCCGCAGTTCAGACCGAAAACATATTTGCAATATGTCAAGTACGATAGGGTGACATTGGTTGAAGTCAAATGATGGGCTACCGGTTTGGATCACGCTGGGCTGCTAAAGATGCTTGACGTTCCCCACTTCGGTCGCGGCCCTCAGGTGACTATAGTGGTCAAACAACTACTGGTGTTAGTGCACAATGGCACCTTATGGATAGGAGATAAGCAAATCTCTATCAATGACGAGCTCATTCAGAGGATCACTAGGTTACCTAGAGCAGGGCCCAACCCAGCGACCAAATTCCCATCAAAGCATGAGGATACAAAGCTTGCACAGACCATGAAGGACTGTTTCGGCCTGACAAAGGGAAAATGTGGGTATCACACTTCTGCAATTCAGGAAAACCACATCCGTTTTACAGCAGAGCTCCTAGCCTGTAAAGTCATGCGGAAGTGCAGGCCAACTGAAGTACCTACCCCGGTTATCATAATTGCTATGAACTACGCGGAGGGTTACATTTACAACTGGGAAGACTACATTGCACACGAATTCTTGGAAGATGTTTAAGATGCACAAGAGAAAGGTAGGCCCTTCCATTACTCATGGTTACTTGTCCTTATTGCATTAGTAGGATGGCGAGAGCCTCTGGAGGCACAATTCCTGGATGCTCCAGAGATCATGAATGGCGCGGCCAGGTATGCATCACTGTGGGTCTCCCAAGACAAAAAACACCAGCAGATGACCAATTATGTGTTTACTTTTTATATGATGGATATCTAATTTCAGATGGAAAAAACCCCGCGGCTCAGTCAGACATTATTCTCCCAATACCACGGCACAGTTGCTTTCAGTGTCAACATGCATCATACCTTCATCCAGGCTTGCGCAGATTAACAGCATCAATGGTTCAAGTTACCGTATGTAGTCACCGAGGGTGATATCAGGGCAATGGTTCAACACTGGCCGGTTGAATGGTTGACACCTCACATCCCCATCCCCATCGTTACCAATGTGGGTGCTAGGCCGAGCAACCCACCACAGCAAGTTCCCCTGGAAGATAGCGAAGAACAGACTGAGTCGCAGCAGAATGACAGCAACCAGGGCGATGAGATGAACACCGATGAAGACGAAGGGCAAGACTTGGTCGAGACTACTCCAGAACCTAACAGGAAGGATAAGCGCAAGTCACCAGAAGTCGAGGAAGTGAACAAACCGCGGTCTTGAAAGAAATCAAAGGCATCAAAGGAAAAGAACATCGACGACACTACTGGCCTAACAAGTGAAGAACTTGAGGAGGCTTTGTCAAAATCCACTGAAGTCCTTACCAAAAAATGGTCCGAGTTCGCAGCTGCACAGTTGCATGCCATCACTGGTGGCATATAAGAGATGAAGGATTTAGCAGCACAATCGGTGACCGGCACTATAGCTAGCAGTACCCCAGTAAGTGTGCAGCCCAATCTAAGGTAATGGCCAGCTCAAGAACACAAGGGCCAAATATCCACTACTGCCCTTATCACAACTGATGTAGCATCTCGCGTAGTGATGACCATGATGGTAGGAATTAATTACACCAAAATGTCAATGGTAGAACTGTATCTCTTCTAGTCCACTATCGCCAAGGAAATTCAGGCCCGGGTCCAATTTTCCCAAATCCAGTTGGATGACACCAAGAAGCAGAAGGATGACCTCGCAGTGCAACTAGAAGCAGTAGAGTAGCGAAAGAGGGACACAGAACAAAAGCAGATCACATTGGTTCGAGTGTTGGATGAAGCATGTTGAAGTCTCCCTGACTTCGACGTGGAGCCGATGGAAGAACTAGAGAAAATACTGGCTAGGTTGAAAGACTATGCGTAGCAGTCCCGCAGTGAAATTGAGAAGCTCAAAGTAGAGCATGAGACCCAGCTTGCGGAGCTTCAACTCCGCATCCACCCAGAAATTCAACCTGAGGTCAAATAACAGTGTCGCGCAGACATTCAGGCATCCCTAGCAAAACTTTCAGATATTGTGGGCAGCGCATCAAAGCTGTTAGTAGATAGTGTGGAGACCTAGACTACCCTGCAAGAACATCCAAAAATTAGGCAACTGCAAGAAACCATTCAACAGAAATAGGCAGAATTGGATGCAGTAAAAGAAACAATTAAGATTTTACCACCCATGGAGAAAATGGTCAAGGTAAAGCGTAGCAACGAACTACACCACAAAATTGAATTATGCAGAGCAAACGCAGCAGATGTAGAAAATGCTATGCAGCCACTTATTAGTGAAGCACTTGAGTTAAGCACTGCCGCGGATGCCCAACTTAAGGTCTTGAAGGAATATGCCGCATTTGCACAGCAAAGGGCTACTGAAACGTCAGCCGAGGTACTACAGGAGTTGGTGGAAAAGGAACAGGCCACTGATAGTATCATCCGCGACCTCAACAAGCAGTATGCTACCCTTGCTGATAAATTTCATTTGCCAAAAGAACCGCAGAGTGTCCCGGGACGGGACACTGGTGAGTCTTAGGGGCCTGTTGGGGCGCGCACCCTAACGGTCCTTAAGATGGGTAACTCCGCGGGTTTTGACTCAAAATAGTCTTATGGGTGTTGGGGATTGAGTCAAAGTCCTCTATTGTAATAAACCCATGGTTTAAGACCAGGGTTTAGGGTTTTGGGTGCCCATGGTTTGAATACATGGTTTTGTAATAGCACGATGTATAAATAGGCGTTTTTGTAAATAAGAAAAGTTAGGCTTTTTGATGTAAAGAAAGAACAGGTGAAGCTAAGGCTATTTTGTAAGGAAAGGTTAAGTCCCAGCTGTGTGCGTGGACGACCTCTACAGCTGTGTGCGCAGAGGGTTTTTGTAAGAGGTTAAGGGAAATCTACAGCTGTGTGCGCAGAGGCCTGCCGCTGTGTGTGTGGGTTAAGAGACTTGAAGAGATCTGCAGCTGAGTGCATAGATCAGAACTGTGATTTTGAAGAAAGTTGAAATAAAACACAATTTTGTGGACGTAGCCCCTACGCTGGGGGTGAGCCACGTTATATCTGGTGTTGTGGTTGTTGTGTTGTTTCTATTTCTGTTTGTTTTTCACACACTAATAACTGTATAAATCTGATAAGTAAGATCACTGTTAATAAATAGCTTCGCTCTGAATTCCCTGTAGTGGGTTAAGCAAGTCACTGTATGTTTATTTATCTGCAAAGTTCTTAGATATAATTGTCGGAGCTCTGTGGTTATTGATTATAAGTTGTTAAAGGCTAAGGTCATTAGAGGAAATTTGGGGTCTAAAATGGGCCTTATAAGAAAACGTGCCAAAATAAGTTTTTGTGAGTTGGAATTCAAGAACCAATAGAATTTCAATAAAATAAGTCAACCATAATGGTTGAATTGACATATTTTTCATTAAAAAAAACTACTTTTTTTGTTCGTATTTTTGACATATCTCATTGCGTTTTTACTCAAATTTCGATCGGGAGAGCTCGTTGGATGTGGAATTTGATTCTGCATCCAACAAGTACCCACACTGCATACTTTTGACGGACCCCGCTACCCCAAAAACAAGAAATACCTGAAAAAACGTGATGATGACATCATCATCACATTTTTTCAGGTATTTCTTTTTTTTGGGGTAGCGGGGTCCATCAGAAGTATGCAGTGTGGGTACTCGTTGGATACGGAATCAAATTATGCATCCAACAAGCTCTCCCGATCGAAATTTGAGTAAAAACACAGGGAGATATGTCGAAAATACAAACACAAAAAATAGTTTTTTTCTTTCTTCCTCCAAAATTAATCAATATTATTTTATTATTTTAACTATTATTTTATTATTTTTCTTAGGAGGCCCATTTTAGACCCCAAAATTCCTCTAATGTACAGTAATATCCCTCTCTACTTGCAGAAACCTGATTCTGCGGCACCCCATAGCTGTTTCGGGTGAGACTGCAACCTGTTCGTAGGTTGTTGCCGAAAGGGCCAACACTGTGGGTCTTTTTTTGGTGTGACATAAAAGGATTAAACCCGGGTTTGCCCTATTGCCCAACATTGCACCTAAATATACTAGTACATTTGGTATCTGTGTATTCCTAATCTTCACAGTGATAGTGGGCTTCCCAGGATCATCGTATTTGGCTAGGAGGGTTTTTCCCATTATCAATTTAGATAATTTCCCTATAACATGGACAGTGAGAGGATCCTTGGGTTTTCTTCCTAGTTTTCTTGTACACAAATCCTGAATAGTTTTGGCATAGATAGGCACATCATGAAGGGCTTGCAGCAGTGGAATTTTGACATAGAGGTTTTTTAACTCTCCTAAGAGGTTAAATTGAGGATGCTCCACTGCCTTCTGTAGCGTTAGTATTTTAGGATATGGTGGTTCCCTAATCAGTTGTGTAGGTTGTGTGTCAATAGGTGTGTCTTCTTATGTTTCAATTGACATCTCGGTAGGACTTTCAACATCCTCAATAATGGGGATCACTATGTTGGATAAATACTGTTGGTTCATCCTTTCTTCATACATAGAGGATGGAACATCCTCAATGACCAAAGGCTCCACTACCCTCCATGATCATAAGTGGATGTCATTACAGGGGACTAGAGTAATGGAGTAAGCGGGCATGTTGGTAGTCTCAAACTAGTGGACTGATTTATTGTTTGGGCTGGGGTTAGGTTGAGCAGGTAGTTGCAGTCGTATAGGTATATTGGGTGTAACATTGTTTTGGAGTTGCAGCTGCGACTATTGATACTGCTGATATGGTTGAGGGTATGGTTGATGAGGAAAGTGTTGATGTGGGAACTATTGAGGAGGTTGGTTATGGGGAAACTGGTTTCCTGGATGGAATTTCCTCCACCCATGAGACTAATAAGTCTATTGGTTTGGTGGTTGTGTCCAAGAGTTCCATGAGTTAAAATTTGGCATCGGAGGTTGACAAGGATACCATTGATTGTTGGAATAATACGAAGGGAATTATGTATTCATGTGATGCATATTATTCCAATTATTCATGTTATTCAAAAATGGAAACGAATCTGGATTCATACCTTGATTTCGAGGCTACCAAGCCTTTTTCTGGGCAATGAAGTTATAGGCTGGTTCCACATTTGGATTTGATGTCTCCATAACTGCTTTCACTTGAGGTAGTGAGGGGCATTCCTTTGTATCATGGTTCACCTCACAGAGCTAAAACACTTCTACTTTGTCAAGTGGGCACTCCTCCAGGGGATATTTCTTCCTACATTTAGGGCAGAATACACCGAGTGTTAGATCCTCTATTGCTTGTTTTTTCTTTGCCCTTAGGACATCTATTTCTGAGGAGATAAAGCTCATCATTTATGTCTTCAAATTCTCTTGAAGGTTGCATATTTATTCCTGGGCAGCTCCTCCATTAAATGACTTCTGTGTTCTACCGAAGACATCTCGTTCCAATTTATCCCATTTGTTGTTCCTGGAAGATCCTTTGGAATACCTTTTGCACAATTCAACAATCTTTTCAAAGGGTTCGTTTGAGATATCCTGTTTCCCTAATAGGTTCAACATGTCTAGGTAGTCTTCCCTAATCCCACAAAGCAGTATTATATTGAGCACATCTAACCTCATATTATTCTTTCCAGCTCTTTGCACATTGTACAAAAGCCTCTCAACAAAATCTTCCAAGATTTATTCATCCCTTTGTACCATCTTGAACAGTTCTTCTCTGTTATCTTTGGTGTTGCAGTACTCCTGATATTTTTCTAGGAACACCTGTTTCATTCGGTCCTAGGTGGTTATAGTTCCACCACCCAGGCTCATGAACCAACATAGTCATTATCCTTCAAATTAGTAGGGAAAAATTTCAACTTCTTTTTACCAGAAGTGTAATCATCGCTACGACAGAGGATGTCAAATTCGAAAAGGAATTCGTCTGGATCCTCTGTGGCTTTTCCATGAAAACAAGGTAAAGCTGATGATGATATATTTTTCATGGGGGCTATTCCCTCTAGCTATTGAATGGGGAACTGTAGTGTGGAAGCAATCCCCTCAGGTAGGGGATCACCCTCATTATGATGATTTTCCCCCATCACCTCTTCATGATCTTCTGGATTGCATTTGTTATTCATGTTTTCTTCTGCTCTCTCCTCTATGTGCTTCCACTATTCGTCCTGCTTCTAATGGAACTGTGTCCACTCCTCTTTTTTCAATACGTCTCCATTAATGTGGTAGAACAAATCCTGGTCAACTAATCCCACAGCACTAACTCTATCTTCCTCCACAGGGACACCTGAGGGTGTCGCAGCTTCTCATGTGTTCTCCATTGTGGAAACTGATGCTTCCACCTTGGGAATAATTGGGCTTCTTCTGACAAAGGACCCCTGATGGCAAGCTCTGATAGAGGAATTGGTTCTAGAAACTAGATCATCAATAAATTTTATTCTTCCCAAGGTTGGATTTCTTCCACGACCTCGACCACCTACAATGTTAGTATTTTGGAGACTTCTGGGGGTCGTAGGAATGTCCCACTGTACCCTTCTCATATTCATGCAACCCAAAACATTCAAACTTAAAAACTAAAGAGAAAAATGGATGGATGCAACTACTATGGTGTCTAATAATTATCTTCCCTGGCAACGGCGCCAAAATGTTGGGCACTCTATATGCAAGTTACTTAAATCCAACATACAGAATGTTCAATATAAATTGTCAACCCAGGAAAATATTTTTATTGCAAAGATAATTTACACTATCTATGCTTAAACACTAAGTATCTGATGATGTTGAATAAAATATCCTACCTATATGTTCATCCCAACTCTTCCCATGATTAACTTAATCTAATTTACCTTCCTAAGAATGCAGAATTATGATTACCTTTCTACAACTTTGATCTAGAAAATAAAAGGTTCAGGAAATAAACATCTAGACTACTCTTGAAAAAAGTTAAATCCTAATTTACTAGGCCATATGAAGATCCATTATAACTGTATTAATCCAACTTAATCTAGGAATCAAAAATGTAGAAATTGAACTCAATAATTATAACTGTAAATGGACTGAATTAGCAAAACTTAAGAAAGACAGTAATTGAAAGAAACTAGGGATGAGCTTGGCTGTTATAGCTATCGCACAAGTGCATAAGGAAAATTAACCTACACAGTCGACTATAACACCACTCTACTACAGCTTACAGGAAATGCAATTACCGATCAATTGATGAAACACACAATGAATCATCACTATTTTAGTTGTTATAAAAGAATACATCTACTGTAACATCCACACCACACGACAGAAAAGAAAAATACCAACTTAACTTGGCAATCTCTGTGGGAAGGCAAGCCCTGCCTTCGAATAGAGACGTCGGAGACTAACACAAGTTAAAACACAGAAATCAGAAGAATCCGGCTCCTTATATTAGATGATGGAATGGAAGTACAGTCTTTGTCACAGCTTATACAATACGATCGATTATTTTCCAACCCTTCACTCTGAATAATTCCTTATATTTATATATCAATCTTAATAACTTCTACCCACTAATATCTGGTAGCCATGAAGATCTACGATCTTCAGGATTCCCTATTACAATGTGCTATTACAGCTATGGGTGAAACAGAAGAAAGGAATATAGGAAGTTTGTTGCATGAGACGATAATGAAATAACATAACCCAATTAATAATTAGTCCATCGGTTGCAGCTATTCTTGAATAACGACACGCTGCTGAGGCCGAGTCTGTTGTAGCTTGCATAGAATGAGGATCTTTGACTGCATTCCACTTGCAAATATAGAGTCCGTGGGCACAGCTGGCAATAGATGTTTGTCTCTTCTAGAAACCACTTGATGTGATGCACCTGTATCCTTCACGTCTTGAACAATCTTCATAAAATCTCAACTTATTAGCATAATTCAAGAAGTAAATCCATGTTTATTACAATCATAAGTATTAATAAGGTAAAACAATAAGTAATCATACCTATGAAGAATCAAGGCTCAAATGAAGGAAAAACATCTGTTTGGTGCATAAAAATGGGATAAGAAAAGGAAAAAAGAGTATAGTGAGTGTGGTCAATAAGGGGTCATTTCTGGGCCCAACAGAACCCAAGACATCTTACTTAATAAATTAACTTTCAATCAAATGAGTTAAACAAAATGTTTAGTAATATATTGAAGTATAATGGATTTGTTGTTGTTGGTGGAGAGTGTGTCTATAAAAAAAACCTTGGTTTTTCTCTGCAAGACATTTTTACACAACCACACACAAACAAAAATAAGAAATTACAAAATCGAAACTTCTCAAATTTGGAGTTAGAGATTGGTTAGTTTACTCAGAAAATACAATTTCTCTCGTTGTTTCTGGTTTATTGAATTCACACAAGGAACACAATGAAGAAAATCATGTATGCTTTGTTTATGGTTTTCCAAGTTCACCTAGAATGAACAATAAAGAGCATACATAGACCAAAAAGAGAGAAAACTAGGAATAGAACATAAAACCAAACTGACATATGAAATGACGCGAGAGAAACAAAAATGTACATGTAAACAATATACCTATGGATCTGGTAAAATGGTTGTATATTAGGAAAACAAAAACCTTTTCAAGTGAAACAAAAAGCATTTCCAACTGGTGAAATGATCATATCTTGAGGAAACAAAAACCTTTTCAAGTGAAATGAAAAATGTTTCCAACTGAATGAAATGATTTGGATGTAATGGAACACCTCTCTTATCCAAAACATGCATAGATATAGTAGAATATATAAATCATTTGATGCATGCACCTACATAGGTTCAAGATCTTGATCAATAATGGGAGCATGTCTTCATAACCGTTCTGAAACCATGTTTTATTAAAACATGTTATTTCCATGTAGGTTGAAAAAATTAAGTAACTTCTTTCACAAACATATCACACATCGGCATGTTGATGTTTTACATTATTAAAACCCTCAAAGAGGGAAACAATCCACCACCCCAACCAAACGACTACTTGAGGCAATATGTTAATGCAAAAGGAAAATTAATTTGCATATGTCTTTCTCATAATTAATTGTCAATCTAATGACCCCTCATGCTATTTAAATAGATATCATGAACCAACTGACCGTTAACCCACATATCATTAGCTCTTAAGATGAAGGTGAAGATGAATTGTTGAATCACTTTATGTCTAGAACATATTGTGACTATTGGACTACATAAGTGTTGGACACCATTTTTTATGCTTACTTTTGTCATATAATCCATGTTTTTCCTTCAAAATCCCTCCATATCTCTCATATTTCATCCACATTTACTTTAAATTTGATTAAATAAGGTACATTTTTCATTACTTTTTATGAATTGAATTTTGTAAATTTTAGGCATTAAAATTAAATTTTTAACAGAAATTACAGGATTTCATAACTTCCCATAATTGCTCCAAGGTTCGTATGCTTGCAGGACAACTAGATGAAATATGAGACATGTGGCATGATCCTTTATTTCCAAGGATGGATAAATATCTATCAGTTCATGAAAATAACTTCGTAAGTGTCTAGTCAACATTGGTCAAACTAGGCCACTTGTGTAAAAATACCTTTCTTTTAACATAAAATCTTGGTATTTTTGAGATTTCATGGGATTCTACCAATTTTTGTGGATCTGAAGGTTGAATTAGACCATATGACAGAGACTATGGGATCTCATCCTCATATCAAGAGTGATTTTATCCTTTGTGGTTGTAAATCTTTTGTATAAATACCTCGACACATAGATGGTTTGATAACTTAATAATTTGGAACTTTTAACTTTTGAATTAATAGAATTTGTAGACTTCGAGCTCTTTGAGATCAAATTGGTGTTAATTCATGTTGTTGCAGTAGTTCATGAAGTAGTTAGCAAATCCTTTACAATCTTATTGTGTTTAGGTGTGCAAGTAACGCATTAGAAGGCCCCCTTTGCCAAGCCTAGGCATTCATCCTCTTTTCATTCTTATGTACTTATGGTATGAGTTGCATTTTTATTTTGTTGTAGCTTGGTATTAAATTCATGTTCATCAAAGTAATGTTTGATTCAAGCTTTGATTCTATGTTTAGCAGTTTAATGATAACGCTTTCTTGATGGTTTGCAAAGAAATAGAATTGAATCTCTGATCATCTTTTGACATTCTGGTTTGTTTCTTCAAGTACCACTTCTTGCTTGCTACAGAATCCCACGCATGTGATCCTTTGGACTTCAATTGCTTCTTCACAGATTCTCTCCAATCGACATAATCAACTCCATCAAATAAGGGAACTTGAACATCTATACTTGGTTCAAGTCATGTTTTCAAACTTCCACCCATCTTTTAAAATGTTGATTCTTGCACTTATTTTTAATTATAGTGCTTGGTATTTTTTTTAAATGGATATGTTTTTCCCTTAGTATCAGCCTTCCAATAATGAGTTGTTAAAAGACAATCAACTCTGATACCAATTAATGAAACAGGTCTCAGACACTGAGAGGGGGGGGGGGTGAATCAGTGTCTATTAAAAACTTTAAAAATATATTTCCAAACATAAATATATATATACATGAGATATTAAACATAACAATATCAAAAGATAATTTTGTTTTACAAATAATTATCTAGCCCCGGCTAGATGGAGAAACCCAATTCTCTTACAAGACCCATCTTGTATACATGGCTCAGCATGTAATGAGGAATACAATCCTCTGACAAGCTTCAACCTGTCAACAGATTCCAATATGTTCATAGATGAACACTAGGTTCAAATATATGGATAGAAGAACTACCAAGATACAAAATAATCCACTGAGATACAGACACTTTCAATTCAAATCTTCACTTTAAATATCTCATTAATATGGATAGACACATCCTTTCATAATCACAGCCTTTGAATCAGCATGCTGGTCGCACCTCTTCAACTGGGAAATCACGCCTTTTCCAAACCATAGCTATAAAATTGTTTTATAATTAACATTCAGTTTTGTTTATCTGAATAATCATGCCCTTTTTAAGACAACCTCATTTCCTGGAGTGTTTTAGCTTGTAGGTTGGCAAGAGGCAAAACCTGCAATGTCTGCACTGCTGCCTCTTCACAACCTAGGGAATTGGAATTACATGATACATAGAACGAACTTCTAACAAACAAATTATTTTCAAGTGATGCTTTTTGTTCGTGTGGAGAAGCATACCATCTTCTTGCACTTCATATCCTTGTATTGCAGATAATGGTTTTCTATTTGCGCAATTATCTTTACTTGGCTTAGTAATATCTTTATTGTGTAACACAATATCCACTAAAGTTGTCCTGGGTGAAACAAATGCATTAGGAACACCAATGTGTAGACTTGATATATCCTCTAGTTCTCGAACTTCAGTAATATTGGTAGCTCCACAAAGACCTGATCCCAAAAGGAAGGGTTGTCTGAGTACCACAGATGTGTTGTCCATGATCTTGTAATTCTGAAAGGAAGGATCATGTTGGTTGTTGTTATACCTGCCATAGATAATGTTACTCTAGCCTTGAGCTATTGATGATGATGTCACATGTTGATGTTATTCTGGCTTTATGCTGATGAGCCAACCTCGTGCTATCATTGTTGTTGTTATTGTAATGCATTATTAATTGATGTTTTCTGCTAGTTAAAGAAAATGGATCATGATATTTTTACAAAATGAGTTCTGTAATGTTCTCACAACACATAATAGAATGATTGATTTTTTTCTTTTTCAGGGGTTTCTAAGTTTGAAAATGAAGAAATGGATCTGGAATATTATCACACATGGCATCGCCATCATCCCATGTTCGCTAGTTTCAGTAATCTACAGCTCTTTTGGTACTAGAAAATCTATTATTATTGCCTTAGTATGCCTTCTCTTCTCTTTTGATTTGGATCTATGCACACTTTATGTCAGCATTCTGACATAAAGAGAACAAGGTTGTTGGTAACAGTAAAGGTAAAGACGAATAGTCTAAATAGCACTAGTGGTACCCAAGTACGTACGAATCTCTTAGCAATTGTAGTTGAAGCCCTCTTGTTCCAATGTCCATAAAATTTATCTCATCCTTCTCCATGGAAGCGGTCAATTTCTTGTAATATCTATGTGCCATAATTTCACTTATCTCTGGTGCCAGCAAAGATGATAAAAAAGACAAATATTTTTCTCTCTAACTCAAGCTTACTGACATCTCTCTAACACTTACCTGAGCATCACCTACAGTTTTTATTTTCTTAACATACTCATTATGGTTCTCCATTTCCACATCTATGACTGGAAACTCTACTTCCTTCACATTTTTATATCTAGATCCTGACTCTTTCAATAGTACATTATTTCCGTCATGGCTATTATCTTGAACTTTGGTTAGATATTTTCCTTCGATAAGCACGTCTGCTGTTTGAGAATTTTCTAGAATCCGTAGAGAATTGGCTACCGTCTGTTCATTGTCATGGCCTGGCAATTGCACTTCATCCAAATGATTCTCCTCTAAAACCTCAAAATCCTAATTATGAGGATTCTCACTAAGATTTAAAAAGGGTTTTGAAACCTCTTGCATTTCAACCAATGTGATCTTTACTTCGGTTGACTCCATAGCATGCTTCTGTGGAATAGATTTCCTACCTTCATTCAGTAATGAACAAAACCCTGACATCATTTAGTTTTTCTAACACACTCACTGAAACTGGTGGGAATTTCAAAGTGGTCTCCCAAACCCTTTTAAAACATCAAAAACACACTTCTTCCTATTTTGGCAAACTCAATATTCACACGTGTTATCACCCAGAGGAAAAGTGACTTCTTGGCTGGATAGCCACTTCAACAAGGAACATTCCCATGCGTTTTTACTTAATTTCTTTGTACAAGAGAAACCTCTGGTGGGAATTTGTAAGTGGGCTCTCAGACTCTAGTTTTCCACACTTGGACAATTTATACATTTTCCTAGACTTGGTTCAATTTGCTTCAAACACTATTTTACCTCTTTTGGAAGGCTGATATTTTCCTCATGAAGTCACCATAAGAAAAACTAAGAACATGGCTAGGTATCCAAATAATCAAAGAACAACCATAATCCCTCAAATAATTTTATTATCATCGGGACAATCTCTGGTGGGCATTTACAAATGTCTCTTCGACTTAATTTTCTCATAAAAAACTGACTTTTTCTCATTTTGGCAGGATTCTAATTTCTTCCTCAAAGATTCTTTTGACTAAATTATACCATGGATGGGTATAAAAACTACCAGAATACACCTTGGTCATATGATTTGGGCATCTATATGAACCTACACTATGTGGTGGGCATCTCTCTGAGGTCTCCTGAACTAATTTTTCAATACTTGTTATTTTCAAGAATTTCTTCCAAGTTTATCCTGAAAAACCCTAGTTTTTGCAAGTCTACATATTTTTCCTCAAACCTCCTTTAATATATATGAGACCATTTTTGGATGCACCTTTAAACATACTAGATCCCCATATCTTCAGAATAATTCAATACTTCTCCTTCAGGAAGTGGCAGGCATTTTACTGAAGCCAATTTCACTAATTTTTCAAATATTAAAGCAGGAAAAGTACTTAAAAAACTATTTTGGAAATTGTATAATTTTCTCCTCACACACTCTTAAAACAATATGAGACCATTTTCATGTGCAAATATCAACAAGATTCAACATGCTGCTTTCAGTTCATTTTTATCATCTCCCTATAAGGCATGGTAGGCATTTTCCCAAGGTCACCTTCACCAGTATTTACTAGATTTTCATAGTTATTTTCTTGTTTTTCTCCAAATTGCCATATTTTTCCAAAACTTCTATAATGACTTCCTAATGGCTCTAGAACATCATCAAGTGTATTTCAAGCTTCATCACACATGCCACATCCTCATATATTCCATGTCATCACTTCTTTTGACATCCTTATGTTTGCCATCATGTCTTGGTTAGTCCTTTGTCATTACTGAACTCTGCTTGACATCAATGACAACTATAGCCAACCTATATTGCCATATTTTCCAACAAAAATATCTACGGTGGATATGGATTCTGCTACAGGAACATGTGCGGAGAAATTAAGATTGAATATCTACGGAATTTGGTAGGTCCATCATTGATAGACGACGGAGATTTAAAAGTGTTTTAGATCTACGATTCAAATGAATTCCGCTATGAGAACAAGCCGGGGGGGGAATCAAGTTGCAAATCAGTGGAATCTGGAATTAGAGGAAATTTGAGGTCTAAAATGGGCCTCCTAAGGAAAATAATAAAATAATAGTTATTAATTTTGGAGGAAGAATGAAAAAAACTACTTTTTGTGTTCATATTTTCGACATAGCTCCTTATGTTTTTACTCAAATTATAAGTGCGAGATCTCCTTGGATGCAGAATTTAATTATACATCCAACGAGTATCCATACTGCATACTTTTGACAGACCCCACTACCCAAAAAATAAGAAATACCTGAAAAAGTGTGATGATGACATCATCATCACGGTTTTTCAGGTATTTCTTGTTTTTGTGGTAGCGTGGTCTGTCAAAAGTATGCAGTGTGGGTACTTGTTGGATGTAGAATTAAATTCTACATCCAAGGAGCTCTCCTGCTTGAAATTTGAGTAAAAACACAGGGAGATATGTCTAAAATACGGACAAAGAAAGTAGTTTTCTTTAATGAAAAATATGCCAATTCAACCATTATGGTTGACTAATTTTATTGAAATTCTATTGGTTCTTGAATTCCAACTCACAAAATTTATTGTTGGCACATTTAACTATAAGGCCCATTTTAGACCCCAAATTTCCTCTAATGTTGAGGCCTCATGTTTCGACGGCCCAAATGAAATCTTGATCTAGATCAACGGTCAGTATTGATTTCGCATTTGAAAGGTGCATAGGTGAATAAAATCTTGAGACTCAGTGGAATATGGTAGGGACCACATATTTCAAAGGTCGAGATGAGAGCATAATTTAGATCAAGGACTAATATTTTTTCCGTTGATGGAAGGTGCATGGAAGAAGAAAATTGGTGAAACTGGAATGAGTTCGAGGGAATAAATAATCAAGGGCGTAGATTCAATGAGAAATAGATCTATAGTCAACAATATTTCCGCTGATAGCACATGCACACTAGAAATTAAAAGGAGGATCAGTGGAATTATATAAATTGAAGAAAAATTGAACGACTAAGATGAATAGGGAATTCATATCTACAGTAGATAATCTCTTCACAAAGGGAAGACGCACATTTCTTAAGAGACTAAGTCTGAGCCAAAAGGTTAAAGAGGTGAATTGATCAACAATCCATATTTATGAAAAGAAAAGATCAATGGTTGATAATTTATCTGCTCTAGATAAGTAACAGTCCCCTTATGATCTGAACAAGTGAGTTAAAGGAAGGAAATGATCAACAGTGAAGATCAAAGGATATATTCATGATCAGCGTTCAGTCTGCAACTGGAAGTTACAAGAAGGATAAAATATGGAAGTATAGTAGGAAATAAGGATATATGGCTTAAACAGGAAAAAATATCAATGACTCGGGATGAAAGGTGCAAGATGGACTGAGGAGAAATGTTTTCGCTGAGAAAGATGCATGGTTTATAAAAAATAAAAGGTAATGTAAAAGTACAGGCATGTGGATTTAGGTTATTTGTTTATTTGTGCATTGGAAAGTGAAAGCCCAAGACTATGTGAAAACAACCAGCTCAGATAAACCTTTTGACCACTTGTCAAGAAACTAGGTAGGTTATTTATCCCCACAAAGAAAGTATTTAAAATGGTTGAGGTGGAAGAGGTAGAAGTTCAGAATCTGGAATATCAAAGGATTAAGGAGAGTTTTGAGGATAAAGACTCAGATTTTTTTGATACTATACTGTTAAATGGTACCATAGACTCTATAAAACCCAAGTTAAAACTTCTAAAAGACCATGGGACAGAAATCCATGGTATTTTCAAGTCTTATTTCCATTATTTCTCCACCAAACAAACCCTAAATTATCCTGAGTTTGTCAACTGGTGAGCTTGTAATTACTCCTTGTTTGAGAGGCTAATTATGGATGAACCCAAGTCTAAGATCCGGTTGCCAATCATCCCAGTTTTTATCAAAAATATTTTCTTTGTTCCTATTGAGTTTACCCAAATTTCCAAAGATTTTAACGAAGAAAGCATAATCCAGGTTTCGAGAGAGTCCACCATTGAACAAAAAGAGATTTTCTTTAAAACTTGTTTCACGCTTGATGTCATGTTGCAAAACCATCCTTTTCATGTTGATTCCATCCTATTAAATGAATAAACTCAATGTGTTATAACCCTCATAAGTCAATTTTTAGGGTTAGATACTGATAAGTATGTCACAGAACCTTTAATGAGTCTCTTTTTTAGAATTAGTACTGGTCACATTGAGTCAGAATGGTCCAGTCAGTTCCTCCAATCATGTTTCCTTAAATTTGATGAGTTTATAGCTAGAAATATCCATTCTCAGCTAGTTGACTTCCACAAAACCAGATGTTCCAGGTTCCATTCATATCTGCTCAAAATGATCTTATCTTTTAATGAGGAAAACTTGCAATTACCTGAGATTGTACTTACAGATGAGATGAATAGATATTACAATAGATACATGAATTTTCTCATTTCTGAAGTCTATAATGCGTTTTTCCATAAGATAATTCCTGGGGTCTTACCACATACGAAAGAAATGCTGTAATTCTCTCCTGAAAATAGAATAGGAGATTGGTTTTTATTGGAATAGGGTACAATGATCAGATTGTATGGGTTTGTGTATCATCCCTACACTTTACCTTCATTATTAATTGTTAGATTTTTTTCCTTGGATTTAATTAGACAGAAGCTTGTAGTGGAAAATGAACACTTTCTTAACTTTAAGAAGTCTTCTGAAATCAAAATCCCATGTTTTCTAGGTCCATTCATCATAAAGAACAAATCTGCTTTGCCAATGATAGAAAGTTTATTGAGAGAAATGGGGTTTCATATAAATGTTTTCATTAACTATGATCCCCATCATATCATATCTATCAGAAGACAAATCGGCAAGAACAAGCCATTTGAGCACAATGAGATTGCATGTATGCCTGAGACTATAAATTGGCTAGACTAACCTCATGATGTAGATATGCAACATGATTCTACTTATTCGATGAAGGAAGTTATCTTATTACAACCTAGCCCTTCAAGCATGGTTCCAATAGCAGAAAGGATCACACCAATAGCCATTTGTTCTGAGAAAACAAATAAAATAGAAATCTCTAATGCCATGGACATAGAGGAAGAAGATACAAGGAAACCTAAGAAGCAAAAAACTAGAGAAATAGGGCATCTAGTGCAAGTAACAGAGGTTGAGGGTAAGAAGAAGCAAATGAAGGTTAAAGGACCTGCATTTGAGGTTAAGGAATGTGTTTTTTTTTTCCTGAAACACCTATAGAGTCCACTTCCCAATTCAGGAGTAGAGCTGAAGTATTTGATAAGTACAACGATGATAAGGAAGTGGCTTCGGATGAAGCTCTGAAATTATATGAAGATATCATGAATATTTCCAGTTAGGATGTATCCCTAGTGACTGTCAAGGATCATACTCAAAATACATTGAACATGGAAATAACAACTAAGAACAAAGTTGTTGAAATGAAGATGAAATTGGAGAATATTCATATTCTTGACATGATTCACTTGCACAAAAAAGTTAGAGATATTATATACACTGATCTATTGAAAGCAACATTGAAAGTGTCTAGGATGCAATCCAGTAAAAGAAAAATTGAGAACCAGCTCAGGAAGGAAAAAGTAGAAAACAAGGCCCACCAACAACCCATTAAAAAATCGCAAACAGACTTGTTGGCTGCTTAAATTCAAGTAGATAAAGGGGTTTCCACACATAAGTTGTTGAATAAGAAGGAAAACACCATTCAATTATTAAAGAAGAAGCTAAATATTCCATCCACTTAGCTAATGCAGGATTCTGATCTAACATAGCTATAAAAGGAAAAAGAAACTTTGAATGGTGAGTTAAATGACCAAGGAAAAATTGTTGAAATTTATAGAGGAGAAAAAACAGTGGGAAATAGACATGCCTCTTCTAGTTGAAAGTGAGAATACTCTGAAGAGAAAATATGATGAATTGGAAAATAAGCCACAAGAAAAAGGAAAAGAACTTGAAATTAGAATGATTTCCCCTTCTACAGAATCAGGTGAACAATCTCTTATTCAAGCCATGTCACAAGTCAGTTTTAAAGAGTTAGAGATTGATGGATTAAGGAACCAGAACAAACATTTGGAAAGTCTAGCTATGAAAAGAGAGAAAGAAATAAAAAATTGGGAAGCTAAGTGTCATGAGTTGAAGGATAAAAATGATAAGCTAGTAAAACAGGTTACAAGGAAGTTTCATGTTCAAGGTGCCAAGAACATATTATGGGATGCACTTATATCAGAAGCAACTAAATTGAGGCCATGCCTGGACTACTTTTTGGAAAAAGAGATTATGATCCAATCATCCAAGCAGAGTGTGACAGCTGTGAAGGAAAGATTGAAGAAAAATCCCATTGATTATGTTAAAAATACTATTGATTTTCTAAATGGATTAACAGAAGATGTGTTAAAGGAAGCTAATAGTAAAGACATAATTTATATTATAACTTGGGTAAGAAACGTTGTGAATAAACACCAGCACTTGGACACTGTTGAGGCAAATATTGGAATAATGGCACATCAGGTGAAGTTGTTCATGGATATGTTTGATCCATTATTTATAAAGGGACTACCTTTCTTCTGGGAAGATAAAGGTGGTATGTTGTCAAAAAAAAGAGTATCATGACTATTTAATTGAATGCAGGTCATACCACACCAAATTTGCAGATATGTAACAATCACTATCAGGGAAGACAATTGTGGACAAGCTAGAATATGAATTTGAGATATTATTTTCCTTCAAGGATACGTGTGCACGTTTACTATACTTTTCCTACAGAGACCATGTGGAGCTGGGAGTACTAGTGAAATAAATTTCCACCCTGGGCTTACCATCTCTTAATCAGTGGAAACAGGTCGAGGAGTATGGAATATCTAAGTATAATCTACATGCAAGAAGATTTTTGAAGATCATTTAATAATTAGTTCTGAAAATTAGTTAATTAGGGGTTTAGTTACTTTTCAAAAAACATTTATTAGTTAATAAATGTAGGTAACAGATGTAAGGGAAGTTATGCCTATGTTTAGAAGTTTGTTATTTCAGACCATGGAGCAATTTGTATAAGAACCAGTTATTGTAAAGAAAAAAAGGGTTGGAACCCATGAGAATTCGGTATTTTATTTTGAGATACACCTTTTTAATAAAATCACAAAGCTGAAGATGGCCTTTTGCAAATATTCATGTGTTGTCTATGTTGCAGTATGTTTTTCCCTTTCTTGTGTGAATGTATTTCCTGTTATTTACTTCCACAATGTATTCTTTTCATGTCTGAAATGAGTTTTTAATAGTACATAATTCATACATATATGCTCTATCTATTGATTTTAGATACTCACAAAAACATATTCAAGTAAATTTAACGTTGGATTCATCCTTATTATATGCCCACATTGATGGATTGTTCCTCATTTCTTCTATTTCACTAGACCAAAGCATTTTGACTGTGACTAGATTGTTAGCTTTCCTTTGTTCAATATTTCCATGCAATATCATTGTGATTGATATAATTATTTTGAGGCCATTTCCCAATGTGAACTTTCCTTGTTTCAACCAATAACAACAATCTTAATTTTATTTATGGTTCATATATTTGGCCTTGTGAAAACAATTATTGATATATCCCTCTCTGGAAAAAAAGGAAGTCAACTTTCTTTCCTAAAGCTTGGTTTTGTGGTTACCTTTTTACAACCGGAGGTACATTTTGAGTGCTAACAATGCTAAAGAATTTATTCAGTGAAGGAGTGTATTCCACCACAAGGATCTTCTTAAGTCCTTCTCCACAATTTAGAATTATTGCTAGGGATGATTTTTCATTTCAAAATATAGAAGAGGAGAAATATATCTATGAGGAGGATCCACAAGAGGAGAACCTAGATGTTTTTACTAGTTATCCTTATAAGAAGGACAAAGATTCATTGGTCACATATGATGAAGCTAGAATGTTAGAGCCATAGGTTGAATCTTTTTTTCCTATGTATCACAAGATCCCTTCTGCATTCATGAATGTAATGAACAAATATTAGAAGAACTCTATGGTGTGACGACAAAGGAGAGCCAAGTAGACAAAAATCACATTGAAAGTTGGTTCCAAATAGTCTCTAGGCCATAATACCACTCCATTTTTTGAAATTTATTGGAATCAAATTTTTCTGAGCAATTGATCTCTCATGTCCAAGCATTCTTTATTGTATATACTTCAAACTTGGATATGAGTTCACTTATGATTTTTTTACGCAAATGGATGCATTGGAAATTATCTTATACTAGAGGGAGTGCTTTCTTTTACCAAATAGAATAGGATAGTATAGAGGAATACATGAATAAATAAAATAAAATAAAATAAAAATTGCATAATAAAGTTAGTTCGATATTGCATGAATAAAACTCACTTTGACATGATTTTATGACAAAATGCAGTCGTGACAATATTATTTTGGAGGACCATATGGGATCGTTATTAAAACCTGTTTCTACATAAGATATCCCTTGAAATATAGTTTCTAATCCATTTTGAATTTTTCAATTTGGATCTCAAATGAAAACAATATGGCCAAAATAGTAATAGGTATCAAGCAAAAAAATCATGAACAGAGTTAGTACAACTATGATTTGAGGGATTTCATGGGAATATTTTTACAAGTTGTTTCTATGGGAGATATAAATTAGAATATAGTTTTTAATCTAATTTGAATCACTTCAATCTTACATCATGCGGAAATGTTATGCCCAAATTACTAACTGCTTGTCATAAAACATGCATTGTGACAATTCCATATATTGACTCTGCATTCACATAT
>LPNX011213463.1:10207-49164 GCA_001517045.1 Pseudotsuga menziesii | reverse complement strand
AATTCACAAACAACTCCATCAAGCAGGTTGCTCCTCAATAGGTTTGACATGTCATATAAAATCAATTTGAAAACATGTTTCTACCTGAAGTAGACCTATGAATCCACTTACATAAATATTTTTAATCACTTTAAACAGATATAAAATGAATAATTTGTGAACAATATACTGTCAGGAGGTCCAGGATAGCCACCACTTCTCCGCTGGTAAACAAATGCATTTTCTTTGTCTATCTTATTTGGATTTGTTTTTTTAGGCATTGTCGCATTTATATTATGTATTTCTTGGAACTAGAAATACCGATCACCTTTTTTCCCCCATAATTTCACTTTTTATTGCAGGCAAATGCTTAGTTTTTGCAGGTCCCAGGATCGAGAAGATGAAATCTATGAACGAGTGAATTTCAAATTCAAAGTTTTGGACATTAATACATGAGATAAGGGAAATTGGAATATCATCTAACTTTGAGTTCATCAAAGAAGCTCAAAATCCTTATATCTGTTACAAAAACCTTCTAGTGGATGACTGGTAAATTCTTGAAGATGAATTGAGATCAAGGCAAAAGATATCAAATCAATCGTCAAAAGAAGAATTAAAGTTCCATACTATGTCAAATTCACATCAAATAAGCCTCTTAAAAACTATACCATTCATAATGTATTTCATCAACCTTGATCTATTCCGTTTTCATTCTTTCAATATTCACAATAGTATAGGATGAAGTCTAAACCTGTATTCACCCATTCCACTTTCCATCCATTTTCTTTCACAATCTTACCATACTCCCTTACTCCACCCACTCTCTCTTCCATCACACTTTAAGAAAAGAAAAAGGAAATTAAAAGGAAAAAAAAGGGTTTAGTTATGAAATACATGCAAGTGATGCAATATAAACCAAAATTCTCATTAGAACACGAAGTAAAATTGGCCAATGAGAATTCTAAAAAAAATATCCAGTGCAGAATTTTTTCTAGCATAATATTTCATTTGCTTGATGAGTTTCTTTAATAAATTTTTGTGTATACCAGTCTCCAAGCAAAAAATAAAATATTTTTATGTGAAAAATACTTGAGGACAAGTCAACCAATAAGGCTAAGAGGGAAGAAGTCAAATTTATGAGCTTTCTGCACCCTTATGAAAACCTTCTATAGGTGTTGGCATTTCACTCAAAAAACATATCAAGCTCATCATAGTTTTAAGAAAAGGGGCCAGAAAAGCATATCAAGGAGTGGGACCTGAAAAGGGGCCAGAAAAGCATATCAAGGAGTGGGACCTGAAAAGAACTTCAATCAAATTTGTCAAAACATAGCTTTAACAATTTGAAGATCATAACAACTCCTCATGCAGTGAAGACATTTAAAGATTTGCAGCAACATTCCAATTGAGACGAACTACAACAAAGCAGCACGACAAGCATAATGGAAAGAGAAACAAAAAGTTTGTAAGAAAAATTTGTTTTTAATGTTTTAAAATTTTGCATATTCTTCATTTTTAGTAGTGACAAAGCACCCATTATATTCCTTTCCATTATCCCCGCAGTCCTCCATCATTAGCTCATTCATTCTATTGCCCGTAAGCATAAAAAATGGTATTCAAGAAGAATAAAAGAAACCAACTTTGTTTTTTAAAAGGAGGAGTCATAAGGAGAGGATTTGTTTTTAAGGAGCAACAAAGGAATTGATAGTGAGAAGACTCTTTTTGAAATTTTAATTTTTTTTAACCTTTTTATTTTTAAACATTTTCAAAACAGGTTCTCTGAGGTTTTTTGTGGTAAGTATTGTTGAACTAACTACAGGAAGCAAATGCCCTGTTTTAATTGCTTAAGGAAAGCATTGGGAGTCATAAGCTATGATGATTACAAAGGTGAAGTGATTTTTTTATGAATAAAAGGAGAATGATAAAATTAAAAAATATATTAAGAGTCATCTTCAGTCATAATGTGATCACCCACGGTTGTACAAGTGCAAATCACAAAAATGCATTCATAAAGGTACTCTTGTAATCTCTTCTCCAAGATTTTACCTCCATGAAGTTGTTAAAAAGTATTGGTGTTTACCTTTTATGCTCCTAGGCTTAAAACCTCTGATGTATTAAAATCCCAAGAAAGTTACTCCTACGCCATATTCCCATTTTCACGTCACCAGAACGAATCCAACGCATTATTCCCCAATGATTTTTTCTCCAATGCTTTCCTCATTTACATGCTGCTCCAATGCATTTCACCTCCACTCCAATGCTATAGTCAACATGTTTACCCCTATTTTCTCTACATTCATTCCTTTCTAAACCACTTTAGCTCAAATCCACCAAAACAAAATTTAAAAAAATGATTTCTATGTAGACTATTCCATCTGTCAACACACAAATTACGTCTCTGTGGTAAACCAAGACTGAAATCTCCAGAATTAAGGAGATACGTGGATGATGAATGCAAAAATTGTGGATAAGAGGACGTGTTCAAGTAGGAATCATCCAAGGAAGCATAAGGTTGAAACTATTGTTAATAAATTGGTTAAGTTAGCACCAATTCGACTTACCGGAAGAACACTCTGAGAATGGAAAATGGTTATTTTTGAACAATAGAGGTTGATTGTAAGAAGAAAAACAGAGCTAGGGCTCAATAGAGACCCAATAAGAGATTTAAAATTTGCAGGTTGGGTTTAATAGAAATATTGTTAAAAACACACAAAGTTGAAAATTAAAACAGTGACAGAGTATCAAAACTACATTGCAAGCTAGGAAAGGAAAAATTTATGGGTTAAGATTTGCTTGAAGATTCCTTTTGCATAGAGAGTAAGAATATTTTTTTCTTTTTGAAGTTGGAAAAATGGTCTCTAGATTTGAACCAAAAAGATTTGATTCATCTATAGTTCATAGAGATTGCTTGGTAATTTTTGAAAAAAATCAATGGATTCCTTTTGTGAAAAAGTTGGTTTAGAGTTTGCTTGTTCATTCGATGGTGAGAGGGCCACAGTGGGTAACCTCAGCATCAGAATATATTAAGATTTCATTGCATAAATATGTGGTTACCTCAACAAGGAGAAAGATACTTCAAAACAAAACAATTTAAAGACAAATCATAGACACCTTTTATATCCATATCCAGTGAAACATCAATGAATTGGAGAAAAGGAATCCCAAGAAGTTGGTTGATTCATCCATGGGATGAAATAGCCTATATCATTAATAAATTTGTTACTTGTGAAGGAGGGTTCAAGATGGTATATATATATCACAACAAATTGCTGCAACATTTAAGAAATGATTGTGAGATTAATATGCCTTTCTTTTTGTTGTAAATACTTTCTAAGATGTCCAAGGTTGTTCAGAAACCAGAGAAGAATAAAAAGAAAATATTATGCCACTATGGATTCATCAAAATGATAATCACACATGAATTGTTAGTTTTTCAACATTAAGCTAGCGTTACTAGGATCTTTAACTGAGATAATAACAAGTACAACAATCAAACACAAGAGACAATGAAAACAGTGTTTTTCCTCGGGGAAACCATAAAGGAGAAAACCACGTAACTTCCTCAGAGATATAATCATCACCAAAACAGTAAAAGACCCAAAATAGTAAGTGATCTCCCAACAGCAGTAATCTTCTTATTGTATATCCCCAGTGTCTTCTCCTTCCTCAACTATGCGCTACACTTGAGTGTGGATGAGTTCTGTGATAAATAGAGACTCCAGTTCTCTATTTATACTAATCCTGACATGACTAAAACCCTACCAGGGCCAACCTCTACTAGGAGAGTCTAATAACCCTAGTGCCCTGGAACTGAGGGGACTTTAACCCTTAGATAATCTGAGGGTTGCCCACTATGACTTGACATGACTTGTTTACATAATTGATCCTCCTGATCAGAACATCAGGGCATGACAATATGACTCAATTACATTATAGATATATCCCGGAATAAACATCGGGTTACAATACATAAGATACATAGATGAATACATTCCGAAGTTACAAATACATCAACATGAATTACAAAAATATAACTTGTCATGGAAACAATTTGTAGTTGTCAATGGTTTTGAAACATCAAAAGAGGAAGTAAGGGAAGAAGAAATATTGATTATAATAGATAATGAAGAGGAAATGAAAAACCCCAAGGAAACAAGCTCAAAACATCCTATGGGGAGGATAAGAATAAGAATTATTGTGAAAATAGAAAAATAATTCCAAGAGAAAGACAAATTTTCACCACATATAAGAGAAAATCAAGAAAACCCCAACAAGTTCAAAAATGACAAATAGTAGAAAATGATGATGAATCACAACAAATTCAGTATGCATACATTCAAACTTAGGAAGAGCAATAAAATGAAAAAGAAACGGGTGAAAAAGAGAAAAATAATAAATAAATGGATATTACTTTTCCTACTCATGAACAACAAACTACATAGGCTACAAGAGAGATGAAAAATAAGGAGTTTTCATAGAAAGATAAGAAGATGAAGAAGTTAAAGATAAATACAAAGGAATTAGAATTGCTTGAGGGGTATCTTAAGAAGGAAATTAAATTCTTAGAATTCAAACCAATAAAACTTAGAGGGAAAATGAAAAACTGAAGAAGAAGAATAAGAAGCCTTAAATTCAAAATATTTTGATCTCCAAACAAGCATGCAAATGGTTTCAGCAAAATAAAGCATTCAAGGAAAAATATCAGAGGTTAAAGATTCTTCATACAACTCAGTCCAATGTGGATACAATATTGCAGGTAGCAGAAGTGGTAGAGAGTCATTAACAACAGTTCAAAGACATTTTTGTGCATGAGGACACGCAAGATCTTCCTCTTAGGGGAGATGTTGGACACCATTTTTTATGCTTACTCTTATCATATAATCCATGTTTTTCCTTCAAAATCCCTCCATATCTCTCATATTTCATCCAAATTTTTTTTAAATTTGATTATATAATGTGCGTTTGTCATTTCTTATTATAAATTGAATTTTGTAAATTTTAGGCATTAAAATTACATTTTTAACAGAAATTACATGATTTTATAACTTCTCGTAATTGCTCCAAGGTTCCTATGCTTGCGGGACAGTTGGGTGAAATATGAGACATGTGGCATGATCCTTGATGTCCAAGGATGAATAAATATATATCAGCTTCTCGAAAAGAGCTTCACAAGTGTTTGATCAATGCTTATCAAACTAGGCCACTTGTGTAGAATTTCTTTTAGCATAAAATCTGGGCAGTTTTCGGATTTCATGGGATTTTACCCATTTTTGTGGATCTGAAGGTTGAATTCGACCCTCTGAGAGAGAATATGGAATGTCATCCCCATGTCATGGGTGATTTTTGAATTTGTGGTTGTAAACCTTTTGGATAAATACCTCAATACATAGATGGTTTGATAACTTAAGAATTTGGAATTATTAATTTTTGAATTAATAAAATTTACAGACTTCAAGCTCTTTGAGATCAGATTGGTGTTAATTCATGTTGTTGGAGTAGTTCATGTAGTAGTTAGAAAATCCTTTGAGATCTTATTGTGTTAAAGTGTGCAAGTACAGCATTGGAGGGCCCCATTTTCCAAGCCTGGGCATTCATCCTCTTTTCATTCTTATGTACTTATGGTATGAGTTACATTTTTATTTTGTTGTAGCTTGCTATTGAATTCATGTTCATCAGAGTAATGGTTTATTTTATATATAGCTTCCCCAAGTTAACTGGCATTCATCCCAAAAGAGGGAAAAACTGGAAAATGAATATTAGCCCACGAAAATATTGATTTTTTCCCACATTCGGCCAAAATTTTCCGATTTGGAGGATATATTTGCCCAAATTTGCCCAATTTTTTCCGATTGGGAGGAGAAATGAAGATGGTTCACTGGATTTATGGATAATAGGTTGAAAAATTGGTATTTCACCCAGGATTTATGGATAATACGATTAAAAATTTGGTGTTTCACTCTATCTACTTACATTACATGAAAATGATGGACAAGCACTAAACTTATTCAAATTGGCAAGTAAAAAACGTAATTGGGGGGGTCAAACCCTCTCTTACTCTTACCGTCTGCTCTGCCCTACCCTATCCTCCCACCTATGTCTTTGTTGGTTGCTTCTTTCATCCATTTAGCAATTGCCATGAGGTAGAAACAAGAAGCTCCATGTCTTTGAAAGTTCCCCTGTCAACTACTTAATGTGTGGCAAGGTCAACATTGATTCCTAGGGGTTAATCTCTGGATCTTTCAATTTCTTCAGAATATGATATAAAGCCATAGGAATTGTTGAAAAGTTTCCAATTTTTGTTTGATTTCTTTGTGAAAATATGATATTAAGCCATGAGAATTTATAGTTTTTTTTTCAATTTGTTTTGTTGAAAATGCATCATATAGTTCACTATAAGTCAATATAGATGTACATGATGCTTTTAAAATCCCCAACTGAAGAGTTGATACACAAATACTTCTACATTTTTTATACATATAAATCTAGGGAGGGTTCTTAAAATCATCCCTTCCTGTGTGTGAAACCAATCATAGCTGCGGCTCTAATATGACAGAATGAGTGGAGGTATCATGCCCATAGTTCAGAACATGGGATATATGGGCAAGGAGCTGAGGTAACATGCCTGCTCTGAGAACTTTTGTTGTGGGAGCATGCTTTCCTCATGGTTCTCATTCAAGAGCTGAGGGCATATGATTGCTCTGCTGTGGGAGCTAACATGCCTCACAGAACAAAGTAGTTGAAATTCCAAGACTAATTGAACCATGCAAATGGGCTATGGTCTTTGTTGGGAATTAGCTGACTAGGAAAGTTGCCTGAGCTAGTATTGCAATTCTACCTAATTTTCAAGAACCCTTAGCCTAAAGACTCTGAACTGTATTGCAATTTGCATAGTGCTAAGTGGGATAACTTGTAGGTTTCTGCATGGCTGAATATTCCCTTTGTCAAAAAGGATTTGTCTGACATATTAGTAACTGGTCACCCCACTACTTGTACGTATCCCTGTTTTTTTTTGCTTAGCCTTTGATTGTGCTTCCACACAGTTTGGGAGTCCTAAGGAAAGAATAATCTCATGGGAAAGGTTGGGTGGAAATCATATGGTAATTTAAGAGTTGTCCAGGGAAGGAGTTGGATATAGCAATTCATTCAATGGGGCTAGTTGACAAAGTGCAGGTATAATCTATTATATTTTCTTGTCTATCAAACTGATTTTCGTAATTTTTTTGATAAGTTCTTAATGAACTAATATGAAAAATTGTTGGAAATGCCACGTGTATCTATGATTGTTAAGTGGAAGCTTTGCTGGTATGAATGGCTATGGGATTTATTTTACCTCTGCTAAAATAAAAATGGCCATAAACTTGATGATTGAAAGAGCTGGTGAATTATAGCTCTAAAATCTTGGTAAAAGAGGACTAGGGATGAGACCTATCACTATATCCTGTCTTTTCATTATTGTTTCTGGGAAATATTTTCTAAAATTGTCAATGATATATGTTGGTTTAGTGCATGAAGCTTAGAGAGCAATTCCTATGTTTTTATGATATTTTGGATTGAGTTACTCTGTTGTCTTTTTTGGAGTAATGGCAGTAAATTAGAAATGTTAGTCTCAATATGTTTGTTATATGAAATCATACTTCCATGCTTAATTGGTGGATTTTCAGTTTTCTAAACCAGTGTGATTGTGAGGAATTTATTTTCTTACAAAGCTATTCTCGTTGAAACCATGATTGTTGGTAGAGTTCGGCATTTAACCTACTTAGAAAAAGGCAAAATCTATTTATGGCAATTGTGAAGACATTTAGTAGGTGAATTGATGCAGAATCAGTTTGCTGCTGGAACTTATGGTAACAGATAAATTTATGTTTGTGAATACTAAAAACAAGTATTAGAGCTGTTAACTACTATTTGTGACTCAAACAAAATATAGATGTATATTGTTGTAGCTTGAGATTAGTATATTACTGATACATGAGGTATGTATTGACCATGGAATGAAAAATTCATGCCCAGATTTCACTACATTTTTGAATAAACAACTACTGGGATTATATCGATGGCATCTGCTTCTTTTGATGGCATTATAACTCAACGAACTCTCTTCCCCCTCTTGGTTGTGTGATTTCTGCTTATACCACGAATTTAATTGATGGGTATTGACTATGTTAATTTGATGGCATCTCCAACTATGTTGTCCTCTACCTGTCTATGGGGGTTTCTATCTAATTGGGCACGATTTTGTATTAGTTGTGGCAATCTGTAACATGCTCAAATAGAGCCAATGATCTCACTCCACATAAGTAGAATCCTTTAATGGAATAATTTGTTTGTGTTGATTTTTTTTGGGTTGCTGGCATACTATTTGACAGAAATCTTAACCATATATATCCTAATTTATTTATCTTAAATATGCAAATTGCAAGTTGCAATTTGATTTCTAGCTAAGGTATTGGACAACATTCTAAGGGTTTTTATTTAGATTTCTTCCTTTTCAAAATCTTTGTGGTGATTGTGGGCAATGGAGTACAACTCTGTAAATGGAAAACATAGTAATGAAGCTTCTATGGGCATGTATTTTCAAATTTAAGTTTAAACTTAGAAAATCGCTTTGATGATGGTAAATTGCTTGTGGGCATTACTTTCGGAGTTTAATTTCTCTTTGCAAATTGATTTGGGGATGAGTTTAAGTGACCATTTATTGAGTCACTAAAGTTGGTAATAGGAAAACAAGGACCAAGATACATATGGTTGACAGATATGGGGAAAATGGAGATGCATTGTTTTATGATGAGGACTACTTAGAAAGGAGACGTTCCTATAAAGAGGATGAAAATGACCCATGTTTTTCCCTTTGCATTAACTACGCTCACTCACATTTCCCTTTAGCTATGAAAGAAGCAGTTAGCCTTAAGGTACGCATAAAGAGCATGGGATGTGTCCTTCTTAGTTTTCCTGTTTTGTCTCGTTTGATGCATCTTGTGCTTGATGAGGAAGCTTAAGAAAAGTTGGTACATTTTATTATATTAGCATTATCTCTTTTGATTGCAAATTCTCAGGTGCTTTACTGTTTGTTCTCTTCCTCAGAATCCAAGATCATATATTACAATTGATCATATGAGTGTATTCAACACACCAAGGAAATTTGTTAGGTCTCTAGAACAACAAACCTCTTCCAAAAACAAATGTAGAAAATTGCAATCCAGAGGAGAACTTGCAGATTCTGTAGAAGCTAACCATGAAAATTTGAATGCAATTGACTGGAATATGAACTTAATTCCAGCTGCCAATGGCACTGTCAATGAATCCATGGGTGGAGACAATCAACATATGATCACAGCTAAAAAAGGAAGGACAATGCTTGACAGTCTCTATAGTGTAGTTGATGGTTATTCAGTTAGACGCAATTTAGAAGAGGGAGATCTGCAGAATAGTTCTGAATGCTCAGAAAGTGTGCATAGAACTGATTCTTTGTCACCTGCTTCAAGCACTAGTTTTTAGTAGATGTTAGATAATGAGGAAGATTACCAGAGCAGTGGCCTGACTAAGTTATAAAAAAAAGCTTATAAGACAGATTATAAGAAAGAAAATTGCTTACCAGCTAATCTCGATTCGTTTGAAGGTTCAACTGATTCTTGCAAATGGAAAGAGACAAAAACATTTTGTACATGTTGGAGAAGAGCATTGTGATTTATGGAATCCATTCTGGGAGTCTTCTTGTGTCCTGTGTTGGTTGTTCCTGCAATTATGGTGGTTGTCAATTTATTTAGCAAGCAAGAGGAATACCATGTCATGGTTCCCACGTAGGACATTCTATTTTGTGGTCATTTAAAATTAGTAATTTACAAATACTATCGACTTAGTATGCAGCCATTGTTTAAATGGGAGTATACAATTTGAATCATCTTCTTGAAGCATCTTGCTTTTATCTTTCCCTTATTCATAAAGATTTCTTCCATATATTTGATTGCAGAGGGGATTATGATAAAGAATAATTCCATTTATGCATAGTAGGAGGATGAAACATGGAAATATTTCTGCTGCTAGAATGATGTGCGAGTTATGAGGATTTTTATCCCTTGAATAAAAAAAATCTATTGTGAGGTCTCATTCTATATAAATTACTCAATCTGGAAAGTTATAGTTGTTAATTTTTACCATGTCTTCTTTCAATCCACTGAATGATACATGCATTGAGATAAATCTAACATAGTCACTGTGCATTAAATGCTTAAGGTTTACTCTGATTGTGTAGAAGGAATAGTCTCAGTTGAACAAGGTTAAGAACCAGTGGTCAATTGTAAAACCTGTGTCATGAATTATGACAGTTAACTTCGTGCAGTTGTAGTGCTCATTATTGATATTTTAACTGAATATGACTTTCTTTTCCACCTTGCAATCTTTTTAAATCATTGGACCAACATGCTATCTTGCTATTTCTATATGAGTATATTGCAGAAACAACATAAGTACGAACCTTCCAAGCTATGTTGAGAGCATAAGTGTGGGTCTTGTATCCACTGTGAGAATGTGGGTGCCTGATAAGCATGATTTTACTTTGAGCCTTGAGCTTTTCCTCCTCAATAAAAAATGAAGGGGGAAGTTTGCAAAATCGATAGATTGTCTGTACAAATAAACATTTGAAATTTTATTAGATTCATTTGATATTCAGAAAGCTTAGAGGTATTTTATATGGATTGGTGTTATTATTATATTTTGACAAAATCCTCCTCTTCTCACAGTCATTAGAGGAAATTAGAGGTCTAAAATGGGCCTCCTAAGGAAAATAATAAAATAATAGTTAAAATAATTAAATTTAATAGTTATTAATTTTGGATGAAGAATGAAAAAAATTACTTTTTTTGTTCATATTTTCGACATATCTTCCAGTGTTTTTACTCAAATTCCGAGTAGGAGATTTCATTAGATGCAGAATTTAATTCTGCATCCAACAAGCTCTCTTGATCGGAATTTGAGTAAAAACATAGGGAGATATGTTGAAAATACAAACAAGAAAAGTAGTTTTCTTTTATGACAAATATGTCAATTCAACCATTATGGTTGACTCATTTTATTGAAATTCTATTGGTTCTTGAATTCCAACTCACAAAATTTATTATTGGCGTGTTTTCTTATAAGGCCCATTTTAGAACCCAAATTTCCTCTAATGGCTGAAAGCATGTCTAGGGTATCTATTATGCCAAAGTTACCCAAAAATTGCATTTGGCCCCAACCGCTTGAATGGCCTTCTTGCACTAGTGAGATATCCATTGAGTGGAAACATGTATTAGGGGGTTTTGAATTCTGGGCTCTTTTTCTCCACAAAAGGGGTGCAAACAAACCAAAAAAACAGACCTGAGTTAACTTCAGACCCTATAAACCAAGTCTGAGTGTGATTTAGGTGATTTTGGGAAATCTCTTGATGTAGAAGAGAGCGATATGGAATGTGTTTGAACTTTCTATGTAAACTTGGTTTGATTTCTTAATATCAGGACTAATAACAAATTGTTATTACAGATGGAAAATGAGTATAAACCTGAAGAAACGTTGTTTGGGCCTGCTGGAGTGAATTACATGAATTGAGCTTCCCACATGGCTGTGGGAATGGATATGGGTGTGCTCTAGGTAATGTGCAAATAGGATGATGCACTAGACCCTATGGTGAACTCTGTTAACAACACCCTCTTAGATATTTATATGATAATATCTTTAACTGGGCATTTGGTGACCCCTGTGTCTGGATGAACTTGTCAAATTGTATCAAAATATTGGACCAGTTGCATCAATTGAATTAGTTAACTTGCATATTCTGTACAATTCATACTAATGGAATTTAAAATAAGTAATTAGTGTAGACCAAAATAAATTGTCATTTTTCATTTTGATAAATGACTACTACTGAGTGTAATTGAAAGCAAAATAGCTGCCATTTAATAGATTATGGGGTTTTCAAGGTTCTGCATTATATTTTTCTTAGTATTTTAATAATCAATGTTGAGATATCAAAGATTCCATTATTTTACCTTATTTATTCTTTAATTTTTGAAACAGATAAACACTTGCAATGGTTTCTGTAGGAGACATTTACCACCATACACACTCATTTTGGTCAATTTGGCCTAGTTAAACCACTATCCTAAGTATTATTGGCTTAATTAACATCAGTGGAGCGTTAAATGTCATCATCTAGATCACATCCACGCCTACCTTCAGTCAAGGAGGCTAACTTATCCTTCTCCTACATTCAGGGAGTCTAACTGGAGCACTCTGGGGGTGATCTGAATGATATTAATGCACCTAAGTGCTAACTGATGGTTACAATCAGTTAAACAGGGCAGTGAAGGTGCCTCCCTTCATTAAATTAATTATTTAATGATTATGTAATGAAATGGATTCAACATGGGTGCCTCCAACCACTTCTTATGTTTAGTTCCACTTCAGTTAACCTCATCGGGGTTCATTGGAGTCATTGAAGCACTAGCACTTGATGGTTGGCTTGCTATGACATGTATCTGGTCTCTTTTAGTTGAGACTCAGTCATTTATTGTGCCCCGACTTCAGTTAGGGATCATTGGAGTCAACTAGTGTTTTTGTTAGGATTATTAATCCTCCCTTGTCCAAATTTGGTCATATGTCTAAATTGGGAGTCATGTCTAAATCGGGAGTCCATCTAGTCTATTTATAGTCATTAACAGCATTGGGTTCACTTGGCCTAATTGGGGCACATGTTTCAGTTACTAAAGTGTGGGGAACACTAATTGAGGCTCACTGCCACTGATTGCACTTGATTGCATCAATTTAGGAGCCTCCTAGACCAATCCCTACAATTTAGGAAGCCACTGGGAGTGCCGAAACCAACCAAGGTTAGTTCAATTCAGTTAATGACTAGTCAAGCTAAGTTAGGAGTCAGTTACATTCATTTCTAGTATTCTACATTCAGTTAGCACTAGGTTTACTTGATTGCACTCATGTGGGCCACATTTCTTACCTACCACAACCAGTTAACCTTAGTCAACACTGAATGTAACACTTGCGTTGTGTTTTAGAGCTTCGATGAACTCCGGTTATGGTTTATACAAGGTCAATTAACTACTGAGTCCTTCGATAGTGATTTAGAAAAGGTCTTAGTTACCTACAGTCAAGTAGAGTCTATCAATTCAAATTTCCTCATGCGGATTTGAATTTCATGTGGCTATTAAAGCCATTTTACTTCATTGTAATTATTATCTGATTACTTTTGATTAATGACAGCATTCACAGCTGCAAGCCATTTTTGCACTGTTTCATTCTTCAATTGCCAAGTAAATTGTGAGATCTACTTTGTGAGTTGTGTATTTGTCTATAGATCTATGTGCTCAAATTTACATGGTATCAGAGCCTCGGTGGACAAGACTCCTCTCCTCCTTAGATCTCCAACTAGATCATTTTTTTTGGCAATTACTCTTTCCAGTAACACACCAGAAGCGGAGAATTTACCACTTAATATCCCAAGTTAAGAAATTGTTGATCAAGCTTGCTTGATCAACTATGCTGGGTGTGAAGGAAATTCCAAAAGTACAAACTATCGACCTTACTTTGTATGTTTGATTGTGTGACAGGTTATCATCTTTTCTTATAGCATTCGCTACAAGCAGCCCTTCTTCTCACTGCATTCGCTATAGCAGATCAGTTCTTCCTACTACATTTGAAATGGCTCATCCAATAGAGCCTCTCACTCCCTTCAACTATCACCAGTGGAAGGTAGACATGGTGGTAATGCTCCACACCAAAGGGCTCTTCAAACTCATAGAAGAAGAAGAGGAAGAGCCAGATTTAGATAAAGACAAAGCTAAGTACATGAACAGGCTTGATGAAGCCCATGGACACTTGCTCTCCTCAGTCTCTAAAGATCTTTGGTTCCACATCCTAGAATTGAAGACTCCCAAGGATTTTTAGGACAAGCTTGCCTCCTTATTTAATAAGCATGATGAGATGAGGATCCATCAGCTAGAAAATGATCTGATTACTCTCAATCCATACAATTTCGAATCTCTGAATGAATTCTTCACAAAGTTCAAGAACCTGATATATCTGTTAAACCAATGCAAAGTGGAGAAGGATGAAGATCATCTCATCCTTTCTATACTCAAAAATCTCAATGCAGACTACTCAGTCTTTGTATCCACCTTCCAAACAATAAGGCTCACTACTCCAAGTTGGAAGATGCCCACTTTTAATGCTTTCATCCAATCTCAAATTTTTGAGAATGATAAATTGATCCAAATGGGGATCATTCGATCTCCCAAAGATCTAGCTCTAGTTGCAAGAGGATATAAGGTAGCGAATGACAAAGGGAAGCAAAGAGATGAATCCCCTGTGAAGAAAGAGTAGTCAAAAATACCTTTAGGTTCGAAGAGAAGCAAGAAGAATGGCAAAGGCAAGGTCCTCTGCTCTTACTGTGGAAGGGGCTTCCATTCAAAAAGCTCATATATGAGAAGACAAATTGATGAAATGGCTCTCCTTTTGAAAAAGCACAACATTTTTGTACCTGCTAGTGCAAGGAAAGATGACTTTGAAGATGAAGAAGATGAATAATACCAAAGGAAAGGACATGTACTGAAGGCTTGCTGCACATCAGCACCTGTCTTCCTCAGTGATTCTGGAGCTTCCAACCATATGGTTGCATCCAGAGAATCATTCTCTTCTTTTTAGTCCTTTGATGGTCCTAGTATTTAGATGGGAAATAATAATAATGTCAAAACAAAGCCAAAGGGCTCTATCCAACTTGAACATGGAAGGTTCAAAGATGGGCTATTTATTCCCTCCGTAGCTTCAAACTTGTTATCTGTCTATCAGATGACCCATACTAGGTCTCCAAAGCGAGTGATATTTGGTCTTGACTCAGTGGAGATCATAGATATCTCTACTGGGAGCATCATAGCAAAGGTTACTACAAATCATGCTTCAAAATCATATGAGTTCTCACATTTCATGCCTCCTTCAGAACCAGTGCACTCTTAGCAGCGACCTACAAGGGAAGGTAAAATCATTGCATCTACTTCTTTTACAGCTTCTACTAGTATTGCAGATCCATCTATATTAGTTTATGACCTTGAGATTTAGGGTGACTCAAATCTAGATTCAGTCCCTACTTCCAAACTAGAAGCTAGGAAGATGACTGGAAACTCACCTGACACTCAGAAAGGAAAGAATCTTGCGCTATGTCATGCTATCTTACCTCCTTTAGGGAGATGCAATAAACTCCCTGTAAGATGCTATATGGCAAGGGCTCAGTATTACTACATTCAGAAGAATGGATATGATCATACACCTCTTCATTCAGCAAGAGACAAAGGTTACATTCCTCCTTCCTTCCATCATCATTTTTGGAGAAGGAGAATTCTACATGCCAGGCCCCAGAATACCTATGCACAGCACACCATGCATGCTACTTCACTACCTCATAGATATGAAGATTGTAGCAACATATTTTCAAGTTTTTCAAACTTGAGACCTAATTCTATCTACTGAGCTAGAGGGATGGATTTTTTTCCATGTGGTTTTTTCCCTGGCTCCATGTATTAAGCAGTTACTTTATTTTACTTGATGTAATGGGTGACCTATGGTTTTAGTTACTAGGGCCCACAATTTGTCTAAGTTAGCATTCAGGGGGGTGTTAGGATTATTAATCCTCCCTTGTCCAAATTTGGTCATATGTCTAAATTGGGAGTCCATCTAGTCTATTTATATTCATTAACACCATTGGGTCCACTTGGCCTAATTGGGGCACATGTTTCAGTTACTAACATGTGGGGAACACTAATTGAGGCTCACTGCCACTAATTGCACTTGATTACATTAGTTTAGGAGCCTCCTAGAACAATCCCTACAATTTAGGAAGCCACTGGGAGTGCTGAAACCAACCAAGGTCAGTTCACTTTAGTTAATGACTAGTCAAGCTAAGTTAGGAGTCAGTTACATTCAGTTCTAGTCCTCTACATTCCGTTAGTGCTAGGTTTACTTGACTACACTCATGTGGGGCACATTTCTTACCTACGACAGTCAGTTAACCTTAATCAACACTAAATGTAACACTTGAGTTGTGTTTTAGAGCTCTGATGAACTTCGGTTATGGTTTAGACAAGGTCAGTTAACTACTGAGTCCTCTGATAGTGATTTATACAAGGTCTTAGTTACCTACAGTCAAGTAGAGTCTATCAATTCGAATTTCCTCATGTGGATTCAAATTTCACGTGGCTATTAAAGCCATTTTACTTCATTGTAATTATTTTCTGATTACTTTTGATTAATGAAAGCATTCACAGCTGCAAGCCATTTTTGTATAGTTTCATTCTTCAACTGCTGAGTAAATTTTTAGATCTACTTTGTGAGTTGTGTATTTGTCTATAGATCTATGTGCTCAAATTTATAGTTTTAACTTTAGTGTTGACTGTGGCTTACATTCAGTTAAGCTAGATTCACTCATTCAATTCGAATGACCTCCTTAGGAATTCGAATTGCTTCTCATACATGCTTGTAGCATGACATTGTAATGTAATTTCTCATTCTTTGTGTGAATATACAGAGCGAATACTCATTCCGTAGCCCATTTACACCATTTCATCAGTTATTTGTTGATTATTTCATTAGATCTTCCCATGGTCAAGCCCTCCATGTCTCAGGGCCCAAAGATCTGAAGGGTAAAGGAAAGCAGCAGAAGAACCCAAAAACTAAATTTGATGCTCCTAAGCCTAGAGTTGAAAACCAGCAGCATGATGAGTCTTTCGGCTTAAGGAAGAACAAAGGAAAAGGGCACCATGGCAAGGAAAAATTCAAGTGTTCATACTGCAGGAAGGAATTCCACCCTGAACATGCCTGCATGAAGAAGAATCTTGATGAAGCTACCTCTCTCCTTGAGATAAGTCACATCAATATTTCTGAAAGCTTTTGGAGGAGAGATCAGCAAGGTCGGGAACCACAGCATGAAAAAGGTCATGCCCTCATGGAAAGAACTTTGAAATCCAAAGTACTCTTGATTGATTATGGATATTTGAACCACGTGATGGCTGAAAGAGACTCCTTTTCATCTTTGGAGACTGGAAAATCCATCCCCATCCACATGGGAGATGACTCTACCATCATTTCAGAAGGACAAGGTATGGTTGATCTTGAAAATGGTTTTTTTTAAATGTGTTGTATGTACCATCTCTGGCATCAAATATCCTTAGTGTCTATCATATGACACATACTGGAGTGCCTAAGATATTTTCTTTCATCCCAAATGATGTTGAGATAATGGAGCTTCCATCTGAGAAACTCATTGCTAAAGGTCTTGCAAACCATCATGCAAGAGCCTATGAGTTCTCCCACTTTGTGCCGGATGCAAAGCCCACCACTCTGCTAACTCGTGGAAATGAGGCTAGTAAGCTATGGTATGAAAGGTTTGGCCATATAAATTTCAAATATTTGCAGCAATTTCAGAAAAAATCCATGGTTGAAGGCCTCTCGGTCATCAAGGCAACCACTGGAAATTGCAAGGGCTGTGTGATTGGAAAACCCCCTGAGCATAAGTTCGATCGGGGGAAGGCAAACCGAGCTACATGTATATTGGGGCTGATACATTCTGATATCAGCGGTCCGATGCCTGTCACATACATGAATGGATCAAGGTATCTTCTTACTTTTATTGATGATTTTTCAAGGTACACATGGGTCTTCTTTCTCAAAAAGAAGTCTGGAGTATGTGAAAAATTTTCTGAATTGAAGGCCTTGATAAAAAATGCCTCTGGGCTTAAGATCAAGATATTGAGATCTGATAATGGAGGGGAGTATGTCAGTAATGAGTTGCTACATATATTCTCCCAAAGTGGTATTCAGGTCCAACATTCAATTCCCTATACTCGCCAACAGAACGGAGTAGCGGAAAGGAAGAATCGGTCTCTCAAGGAGATGACCACCTGTATGTTGGAATCAAAGAAGCTTGCTGCAAATTTGTGGGCTGAAGCCATGCATGCTGTAGAATACATTCAGAACATGGTTCCACACTCATCCATGAAATGGAAGACCCTTTTTGAAGCATACTTCGGACACAAGTTGGATGTGTCGAACCTCTGGGTGTTTGGGTCGAATGCATGGGCCCAAATTTCGCTTGATAAAAGAAGGGCTTTGCAAACACAAAGCATAGAATGTTTTTTTATTGGGTATCCTGGTGAATCTAAACGTTTCAAGATGCTGGATATAAAAACAAAACATATCATCATCGAGAGAAGTGTCAAGTTCGATGAGCTTCTTCAAGAGGTGGAACTAGTGAAGGAGAAAACTGCTGAATTTCCTTCCTATTCTACTGAAGATTTGGATGATGAAATTGGGGGTGATGACCCTGATTTTCATCCTTTGATTACTGATATAAGTGTGAATCAATAATCATATGTTTAATCATAACCTGAAGTTCAAAATCATCTTCCCACATGGGCCCGACAGACACTCTCCTCCGCAGGAGATAACATTAGAAATTCAGATGATCCAAGGAGAAACCGGTCTGATTTCCAAAGAGAAGGTATTGCGCTCTCTTGTCCTGATAATTTGATGTAAAAAAATTGATATTTTATTATTAGTTCAAAACCAAAATCCTACTACCATGCTCTGAAGGATCCGATATGGCAAGTTGCCATGGATGAAGAGATGAATTCTCTTCAAAAAAACACTACTTAGGAGCTAGTTTCTCTTCCTCTGGGAATGAAATTGGTTCAATGCAAGTGGGTGTTTTGGACCAAGGTTGCTGCTGATGGAATCACATGCAATTATAATTAAATTATGGTGGAAAATTTTTTCTCTCAGGTAAAAGGAGTGGACTACCATGATACCTTTGCATCGGTTGCAAAAATGGACTCCATCTGCCTAGTTTTGGCAATTTCAGCATCTAAGCACTGGGAAGTGCATCATATGGATGTTAAGTTAGCATTTCTAGATGGAGATATTCATGAGGAGATATACATGAAGCAGCCTAAGGGCTACGTCACTGATCCATATTTGGTTTGCAAGCTAAAGAAGTCACTATACGAGTTAAAATAGGCCCCAAGAGAGTGGTATTCAAGGATGGATGCCTTCCTTCTCTCGCAAAACTTCCAAAGGTGTAGATAAGATCCAAATGTGTATTTAGAGAAGTCTGATGGTCATATTATTATTATTGTTTTATATGTTGATAAATTACTAATCACAGGTAGCACAGTTGCTTCCATTTCAGCCATCAAAATGACTCTCCACAATGCCTTTGAAATGAGTGATTTGGGGCTCCTAAAACAATTTTTGGGGCTCAAAATTGAGCAAAATTCTGATGGGATTATGGTCACTCAGTACAAATAAATTTCAGAACTGTTATTCAAGTTTAACATGGCTGAATGTAGGCCTGAAGTATTCCCTTTCCTTTCAGAGATCAGCCTTGAAGAATGAAAAAGCACACCTCCCATGGACTGCACTATCTATCGATAGCTGATTGGTAGCTTGTTGTACTTGACACATTCTTGGCCTGATATCTGTTATGCCATGAATCCTATATCAATATACATGTAGCAGCCTCATGATCTTCATTGGAAGGAATCCAAGAGGATCCTCCAGTATATTTAGGGAACCAGGACCTATGACATTCACTATGTTGCAGACTCCGAGCTAGAGTTGGTTGGATACATAGATTCCGATTGGGTGGGTGATTCTATTGATCGAAATTCTACTTCTGGATATGTATTCATGTTTGGTGGTGGCCCCATTTACTTGTCTAGAAAAAAGTAGGTTGCCATAGCACTATCTTTAGCAGAGGCCGAGTATCGAGGAGTGGTGAATGCTTGCATCCAAGCAGTTTGGTTGCAAGGCATTCTTTCAGAGTTTGATATTGGTAGTACTTTGTCCGTTGTCCTCTTTTGTGACAATCAAAGTGATATTGATATTTCCATAGATCCAGTTACCAGACAGAGGACCAAGCATGTAAAGATCCACATGCACTACATCAGGGGGCTAGTTCATGACAGAACCATCATTCTGTAATACTGCCTGACTGATCAGCATATTGTAGACATCTTCACCAAGAGATTTTCAAAAAAGAAGTTCACTTACCTCCGTTCACTATTGGGGGTGAGTTCATCATGGTGATTAAGACTACTTTCAGTGTTCATCTTGAGGGGGAGTTTTTCCCACTGGATTTTCCTCTTTTCCTCACTTAGTTTGTTTTTTAGCATTGTTTCAGTTTCAGCATTGTACAGGGTGTCCTATGGCCTTAGTTTCCAGGGGCCCTAGCATTTTTATGCATATTATGTTTTCTAACTCCTCCTAAGTATAGCTTAAGGGGGGGTGTTGGAGACATTTACCACCATACACACTCATTTTGGTCAATTTGGCCTAGTTAAACCACTATCCTATGTATTATTGGCTTAATTAACATCAATGGAGCATTAAATGTAATCATCTAGATCACATCCACACCTACCTTCGGTCAAGGAAGCTAACTTATCCTTCTCCTACATTCGAGCAGGCTAACTGGAGCACTCTAGGGGTGATCTGAGTGATATTAATGCACCTAATTGCTAACTAATGGTTACAATCAGTTAAATAGGGTAGTGAAGGCACCTCCCTTCATTAAATTGATTATTTAATGATTATTTAATGAACTGGTGTCAACAGGGGTGCCTCCAACCACTTATGATGTTCAATTCCACTTCAGTTAACCTCATCGGGGTTCATTGGAGTCATTGAAAGGCTAGCACTTGATGGTTGGCTTTCTATGACATGTGTCTGATCTCTTTTAGTTGAGACTCAGTCATTTATTGCACTCTGACTTCAGTTAGGGCTCAGTGGAGTCAATTAGGATTTTAACTTGAGTGTTGATTGTGGCTTACATTCAATTAAGCTAGACTCACTCATTCAATTCGAATGACCTCCTTAGGAATTCGAATTGCTTCTCATTCATGCTTGTAGCATGACATTGTAATGTAATTTCTCATTCTTTATGTGAATATACAAAGCGGCTACTCATTCTGTAGCCCATTTACACCATTTCATGAGTTATTTGTTGATTAATATTTGATGAGACTGATGTTTAGTCCCTAGATCATTGTGCAAGATTAATAGTTTCTACTGCGACAAATTTTTACCTAAAAATCCTTAGAATCCAACAATGTGGATGGAGGCCTGGAGTGATCTGAAATGGATAGAACTAAAGAGCCACAACAAGAAAAGGTTTTGGGAATGCTGCGTATTGGAAGTGAAATTTTGGACCATGTGGAGAGGAGCTTACCCCTACACTCTACACTCTACAAAAGCTGAAGCAAGAGCATGCAAAGTGAGGGACCTACCTAACCTCCACATCAAGACCCTTGCGACGAAGCTCTGTGTCTGCATAGAAGAAAAAAGAAGAGACCCAAAACAAAGACTATTGAGGCATACCTGATAGATGACATCTCCATGTAGAGTCCACAAATCCGTAGAGTAGATGCCACATGGAATCTACAGAAGAAAAAGTAACCCTTCAAGGAAACATAAATATCATACAACCTAAAATCCATTACAGGAGGAAATTACTTTGGGGGGTTCCATTGGCATCTTTCAAGGGTTTGCAAGGAATATGGAGGAGGCATTTGACTAGTCTAGGGGAGAGACTCTAGGCATTCCAATAGAAGAGAAACAATTAGAGGTGGGAATAAAGAGGGAGATTGGGACATCGGTCGGAAAATTGGCATTGGAAGTTGAAAGCTTCAGAAGTTGATGGCATAGAAGTAGAAAAATAAAGACTAAGAATGAGAAGTATGTTCCTAGATCACGAGGACGGAGAGAAGTATGACCCTATCAATAGAGAACAAAGATTATCTCAAATCCAAGATGCAATATGAAAAATCCATCCATGGAGTAAGAATACACAAAATATCTGTCTAAGAGTATATAAGAGTATATAGCTGATATTTGTCATTGTTCTTGAGCATAGAAAGAGCCAAACAAAGGCCATGCTGGTTTTCACAAATGGGTTTCCAGGGTAAAATTTGTGTTAGTTCTGTGTATGTAATTGATGTTTCAGAATTTATTTTCTTCCTCATTTTTAATTACAGTTTGCAAGTAATATTGTAATACACAGTCAGAATTAATTTGCAATGAAATAGAAAACATAGAGAAGCATTATAGTTTCCTGCAAAAATAATTATGGTCCATACTGGTGAAATGACTCCGCCATAGGATGACCGATTATGGATTAGAACGAAGGACCACCTCTGCATGGTTTATTGTTGTTTGTTGTTGTTATGGCCTTAAAACCACCAATAATTGAGATTTAATCTGTTTTATTATTGGTTGAGGGTTAAAATAGTGTTGAATGATGTGTTTTATTATTGTTAAAATAGAGTTAAAAAAATGTTTTATTATTGTTTGAGGGTTCCTTTCCTAGGTCTCTTATTGCCTATTGAACTCCATTCCATACCAAGATTGAGATTTGGGATTCTATTGGATAGTTATATGCAGTGCAGTTCTACTTGGTTTTTTACTTTCACTACGGAAATAAAATAATATGACCAAACCATATTATATGGTGAAAAACATGCGGGCTTCCTAGTCTTTGAAAAAATTGATGCAATAGAACTGAGGCATAAAAAGGATACCTTACCATGGTTACAGTACAAAAGGATGACAAATTACATAGTTGAAATGAGAAGTAAGGGATTGCATTCTCACACCAAGCTTATCATTGCCAAGGTAGTAACCTTGATGACTTGCATAATTTTTTCCAATGTCTATTATTGTCTCTTGAACTGCATTCCACACTCAAGATCGAGTTTGGGATTCTATTGGGCTATCATATGTAGTGCAATTCTACTTGTTTTTTTCACTTTCATGCTACAAAAGAATGCAAGATCTCTTTCATTCTATAACACAACACTTATGGTTTTAAAGATTTGTTACTGGATTCCTAAACTAATGACTGTGCATTGATACAATCTTTTATTAAGAGAATGGTGTTGTGCAATTTACTTGGTACTTCAACTACTAGTTTGTTCCAAATTTATGAATAATGATCTTATTGGTTTACTAACTTTGATTTATTATCTGCTGATGTGCATGATACAGCTAGGAGCTATTTATGTAACTCAAACATTACAATTTAAAGCTCCTGTTTGCATTGGAGATCAACTACTCACCGAAGTGCAGGCATTAGAACTCAGGGAGTACATGCAAAAATACAGGTTTAATTTTTTGAATTCTCCCTCTCTCTCTCTCTCTCTCTCTCTGTTCAGGTATAGATGGAGAGATGAATGAAGATGTTGGACCATTTTTTTAATTAATGTCTGTAAAAGTAAAGAAATGAGACTATACGTTAGATAATTCAGTTACAAAGACTTTCCATCTTGATTCAAATTTGAATGTGTCTGTAATTTGCAGAGTAAAGTTTGCAACAAAATGCTTTAAGAAGGAAGGGATGCTCCTTGTTCTTGAAGGTGAATTTGTAGCATTGTTGCCCAGTTTATTCTACAGTGTATGAAATTGATTTTCATACTACATTGTTTGAATCTCGAGTCTATATATTGAAACCATTTTAATCCCTTAGATTACACTAGGACCAAATTGTATTATGCTAGGGATTGAACTTGGGGTCATTTTGTAGATTCCTTCATTAAGAAAGGGTAAACATGTTTATATTATTGTTTTATCCTCTTGCAATTACATAGTTATTTATACCATTTCATTTTTTATTGTAGACCTCTAATAAAATCCTCATATGCATTTTTTTTACTTTAATAACAATTATTTTTAACTTTAATAAACATGCAAATGTTATTGATGGTATATATACAATTGTTCTCAAGTTTCCACCACATATATGCTGTAAAAACAAGAATGTAAATGCTTATTTGTGGAATATGTTTCAAGAAAGGGGTTCAAAGCAATGCTATCAACTCGAATCCGACGAGTTTGAACAAATTTTGACCAAAATTGATCAGAATTGGTTGTTGACTTTTGCCTAGAGGCTGAGTCAACCCCTGACATTGCCTAATTCATCTGTTTCAACCTTTGAGGTGGCCAAGTCATCAAAACATTGACTTGATTGCGTCTACATCTACTGACATGGATGCTTAGTTGGGGCCAAATAAAAGGACCCTAAGCCATCAAAAAAATTTAAGATCAATATGGTTTTCATGTTAATGCTTACCTTATAATGTTAATTCCTAAAGCCAATGTGACTTTAATTTTAAATTTAAATTTGTTGGAGTATCATGTTTTAATAGTATATATAAATATATACTTTTTACATGAATCCATTTTTATACTGTGAATCTTTCTTTCATACTTTAAAATATTAACATGGTATATAGTTATAAAAACTTGTGTGATGAGGATGAAGAGATAGGGAGTGTCCTTGTATGCTTGTTGTCTGTATGAAAAAGTTAAGCTTCACTGTTCAAGTTTGGATTCAGGGTAAAATGTTACAGGTATAAGAATTTGGTTTATATTGTTTTATATTGGGCTGATTCTTAATAGGGGATCTATAGTTCATTTAGCCAGGCCCTTCCCTATGATCCTAGTAGCAAAGCTCACTTCCCTTATGCATCACATTGTTGGACAATGGAGACAGAGTGAGGGATTTCATTGGACTTTTAACTCTATGGAAGAAAGTGCAGCAGTTGGTCATTGAGGCTAGATTTTTACAGTTAAGGTTGGGTATGGTCATCAAAGTGGAAACTCTATGGGAAGTTACATTACTCCTAAATAAGTCTACCCCTAGGAGGATTTCAATATAAAATTGATTTGTACGATTTTGATTTTAATTTTAATTTGCACTTTCAGATATCCATGATTTAACAAATGCATATGAATTATTGATCCATTGTCTTTGACTCTTTTTTGGCAACTGAAAAAGATAGAAGATTTACCTATATCAAGTAGAACAAGAAAGCACTAGAGAGGGTGGGGTGTGTATTTCATAACAATGCCCATGGATGATGGATAGGCTTTGGTTTTTCCAAAAAAATTGCAGTAACAAACCTGAGTACAGAGCTCACGAGAGAAATAGAAGAAAACCACAAGCTATCTTCAAATTCCAAGCTAGTTACTTGTTGATTTTGGTTGGCAAACTTGTGATTGGTGTCAAGTGAAGTTCTTAGAAAAGAAAAATTTTAATTTATCTATCTGTGGCTTGTGAATAATGAAGACCACGCCTGTAGATAACTTTTCCTCTATATTTACCTGTTAGAGCAGGGTTGAGCCTATATTGAATAAGAGTTGTAGATCATTTTGCATCTTGTCTAATAGATAATTGGCATGATGCGAAATGTACAATATATACTGGGTCTGTGATAGATGGCACCATGACCATGGCCAAAACTGTATTATGTCATGTCTTGAATCTATTATTATAGAACCAGAGCATTACTTTGAATTTTTTGTAAATATTAAATTCATCCAAAACTAGACAGCTGACAATCTTTCTTTCTGATCTGCGAGGGACCATCAATTTGCTTGGAGTCGTCTGCTGAACAATCAGCCGAAGGTGTCTATCATAATCTTTTAGCTTCCAATATGATTGGGGTTGCAGTTACTAGCAAAACTATGTGTTCATATATTAATGAACACAAGAAAGAACCTAGATGAATGAGAGATCAACTACATATTTGAGAGCCCACAAATGTCCACAATTGCTGGGACTACATATTAACTGAATTACTATTATGCCCATGTCTTATTGTCAACATAGCATATCCTAGCTACAATAAGGGACAACCTGGATGGAAAAGTAGCATTTTTCCCATGAAGTATGAGTGACTATTGTACTGCAGTATATCTCTAAGCATTTGGTTATGGTTAAGTAATATAGTGGGTTTATTGGTCAACTGCTTTAAGTTCAGAACATGATTATACCTCTAAGCATTTGGGTATTGGTCAACTACTTTAAGTCCAGGACATGGTTATCATATTGTTGACAATAATCAAGCAATGTTGCACGGGGATGTGCTCCCCCAGGTGAGGGGCATTTGCTGGGATGCAGAAGCCCAATGGGGTATGTTTACCAATGCCCCCTTTAGGGAAACACAGGGAGACGTCTCCCAAGAAATGGGGGACATTTCCCTTTTGTGAGAAACTCTTGGGAAACACCCCTTTAAAATGGGAGGCTCATAGCCTTTGGATTTAGAAAATATGAAATGTTTAGAACAAAAAATGTGTATTTATATTATGCTTTCATTGGTCATGTTCATGACATGTTATTGTTTTTTATATATTTAACTTTTTGTATTTTTGTTGGAATTCCCTATGTTGGGGAATTTGACTTATCCTACGATGTTTCCTAAAATTTGGGAGTTGTCTCCACACATCCCTCGGATCCATTTCCCTATTCCCACACCCCAATCCTAGATACTTGGTGAAACATTGCATTAATTTGAACCACTTATACTATGAAACGAGAACTTTGTACTAAGAATGAGAACTCTAGGCATAAAAACGATGATTTTTTCCAAAAAAACACCCCCAAATAGAAAAGTGTTGATACCAGTATACATGATTTTTTTTTCGGGGATAAAAATAGAGTCATGGCCTAAACATCCCATAGTGTTGTTTACAAAAACTTTAAAACCAACCCCTAAATTGGAAGCCTATTTTTTTGTCCAAAAGATAAATTACATCTTTTTTGAAACTTGCACATTAAACAACCACAAAGATTTCATAAATAATTTTACCACTCTAACAATATAAAATCTAAAAAATTATGATGTGATTCATAATGAAATCATATATTAGACCATACAATAATGAATGATTCATATAAATATTCAAAATCTCCTTTAAAGTTTCAATTACAAATATCATACTAAAAAAAAAACTAAAATGTTAATTCCTAGAATTCGTAGTTTGATTGTTTTTTTATTTTTTTTATTTTTTAACCTACCTGAATGTCATCTATCCCCCCTAAACCCCTAGCCCTCCCAACATTACAATTCAAAAATTTAAAAATAAATTTAAACCTCCCTTTCCCCTTAACCCCTTTACAACAATACATTTAAAAAAAAAAAATCAAAACATATAAAACACCCTTCCTCCTACTAACCTATTTACACCAATAACTTTTTTTTTATATATGGATTTTTGAGATGTGTGACAATTTCTTAAACTACTTGTAAAAGAATTATATAAATTAAAATGTGTCAATAAATTTAAAGTTGTTATATAGATATCTAAACTACATGCATGTAAACTATATATATGAAAAATATTAAACACATTAATAAATAGTAAGTTTTTTTTGTTAAGAAATAATATCATAAGTTTTTTATACATTCCTCTCCCTTAATATTTGTTTGTTCAATATATAAAAGATTATAAATATATTGTTATGTTGTTCTGAATATATTGTTTTTTTTTTACAAGAACGGTTAGGCTGCATTAAGTGGCATTCTGGCAAGCCAGAATCAGAAAGTTACAGATCTGAAGAAGGTTGGTGACCTCTAAGAGTGCTGCCAACCTTCTTGTGAAAGTCTTGGGAGACAAATCCCATCTACATCTTGAGCTAATTCGAGAAGAAGACAAAAAAAGCATACATGAGTAAATTCTCACAAACTGTGAGCAAAGAAGAAGACAGAAGCAGAGCATTAAACCGAGGGGGATGAAAAATGCCCCTTAAGGAAGGGATCCAGCTTTTTCTAAGATCCTAGAGAAATGTTGGAAGCCACCTCCTTTTCTCTACGTGATTTGTTGGACTTTTTCCCATGGGTAAGAGGTGGAGACAGGACTGAAATGTCATTAGGTTCAGAAGAATCCATAGATTCGCAAGAGGGTTCTGAAACAGCTAGACCAACATGGGCAGAGGGAACAGGATCTGAAGCCCGGATTTCTCTTGCTGCTACTGATTCTGGGGGGGTGGGATTTGGAAGGCTTTTGACTGGTGGAGGATATTCATTAGCTGCTGTTGCTTCTGGATCTAGGGCTTCATCTTCCTTCAACGCATCAAAGCTGTTTTTATTTTCTAGAGTTGCCTCAGATGAATGAGTGACCTTCGGAGCCTGGGCTAGTGACTCCTTTCGCCTTAGCTGCCTACACTAGTTAGTTACTGGCTGAAAATCATCTTCTTTGGCTGGTCCCGCATCCTCAGAGGATTTGGGGAAGCTTTTTGCGAAATGTCCGTAAGCATGGCACCGGAGGCACTTAAAAGGAATCTGTTCGTAGTCCAGCTCTTGGATATGGGACCAACCCCCCAGGGAGAGATGAATGGATTCTGGAAGTCCTTTCTCGAGGTTAACCTCAACACAAATACGGGCACAGGTAAATTGATCCCCTTTCGGCTCTACACTGTCTAGGAAACGCCCAAGCTTATTTCCAATATCCGCCAGAGATCTTTTCCCCTAGAGATGCAGGGGAAGATGAGGCAGCCGAACCCAAACAGGGGCTGCAGTGATCTCAGCTCCTAGATTGAAATCAAGAGTCCAGGGGGATAAGAACAACCCCCTTGATCCCATGAAATAGGGTCCATATCTAAACACTAGATCATGATCCTCTTTCCCCGAGAAGCTGAAGACAAAATAACCCCTACCGACTGCACACACAGAGACGGATCCATTCATTAGCAGCTTCCAACAGTCTTCCATCCATGCTTCCACCATTTTTGGGCTAGGCCATAGCCCTGTAAAATTTCCGATGAGGGCCTTTTCTGCCAGAAGGAGGGAAAGACTACAAGGCTCCTCTAGAGATAGCTCCAGAGAAGGGATCTCCTCCATCTTCTTAACAAACTTAGACGAGAGAGAAGGCTTGGATTTAGGCCCAGCCGAGCGGACTAACACTTTGAAAGCTTCCAAAGGATCATTATCCCTCTCTGCAAATGGATCTGGGGCCATCAGAGCGGATCCGGCCAGACCCGTGCTCCAAAACGCAAGTAGAACAAAAGAAACGCTGGAAAAAAAAGCTAAAGGCCACCAAACCAAGGCCCTGCAAGCAAACGAACCCTGCACGGCTGCTACAGGCTGAGATCGCACACCTGCAAATGAAAAACCAAAGCGACAGCTAGGGTTTAGGCCCTAGCCGCAGAGAATACCTGTCACGCTTCATTCCTCGACTCTTGATAGTTCTGAATATATTGTTATGTTTATGTTGTTATGAATATATTAGTATGTTGTTACAGTAAAAATTCACTTAAAATAAACTTTTTTAAAAATTTAATTTTATATATAAAAATTAATAATTTACTTAAGTTTTACGCAAAAAAAACCTATTTCTCTTTAAAAGCCAACCGTGAACAAAGATAACAATATCACAACAAAACTAATTTTTCTTTAAACGCCAAACGCCAACCATGAGCAAAGATAACAATATCACAACAAAATTATTGATTGATAAGTATTCACTTTTATTTTTTAAATATTAGCCTAATCACACTGGCTCACCTTAAAGAAAAATACTAAGGTATTTGTAAGAATCCTGATTTGCCCCATTCAAGGAGTACAATTTATAAACAATATATAGAAACAATCCATGGATGATAAAGACATGAGTATATTGTTAGAAGAAGAAAATAATTGAAGACCCATTCAACTGTTAAACTCGTCTCGAGTGATTGTTCTTCTTAGAGATGGAGAATGAGAGTCCCTTTTTTCTTGAAATTTGGTTTATTTAGAAAGTGTTTCGAATACTTGATGGTTTGGTGTATCCTTTGAATATGATGCATATACTTTAGTCATTAAAATTTGTTTGATGCCTCTCATATTTTATAAAAGTTTTCTTTATTTTTTTAAATTTTTTTAACATAAATTATAATTAAATCATATAACGGAAAACCAATTTTAACATTTGAAAATTTGAAATTTACAAAGTTGTTTTCTATTTATATTTATCATAAAGTAAATAAACTTTATGTAAAAAATAAGTTGTAATAAGTTTTTGGAATGATCCATATGAACTTCTTTGTAACTCAGGAAACATGGTTATTACTTTGTGTATTCAAACACAAAAAAAAGGAGATACGCATAAAAACTAATTGGTCATCAAAATGATTTTATAAATTAAAAAGAGACTCAAGCCCAATGATTTTTATGAATCCAATGTATCAAAACTTTAAAGACCACCCATCGCCGCTCCCTCCTCTATCCCCTCGCCCCCCTCCACCTCCTCCGTTCCCCCACCCGCTCCACTTTCCTTTCCCTCCCTTCCCCCACGCAGGTCCTCCTCCACCCATGCCTTCTCTGCCCTCCCATCCTCCCACCCACCGTGAACCTGCCTCCCCTATTCCACCCTCCTTCCCCTCCGCCTTCGCCTTCCACCTCCTCCGCCATCCCTGCTCCCCTTTCCACCTCCTTTACCATTGTATTAAGGGAGTGACTCTCCCTTAATATGACCTCCACCCTCCTCCCCATTTCACCTCTGGTTGGTTCATATACGATAGGCATAGAGACGTTGAACCTGCTGGACTTGATCTAGTATTTGCACTTTTAGAGCTAATACCACCTTATGGGTGAACTGTCAATGCTCAGCTTTGACTATTTACATGCTCATTTCATCCATCAAAGTTTTATGGGCGGAGCCGCTTGACCATAAGGGAGAGGGGTTCACAGGAGTCAGCGAAGTTCGCAATTCATTGGGAGAATTTAGGCCACGCGAATTGGGAGACAACTGTCGATTTGGATCATACTGAGATATATTAGTGGCTCATCATAGAAGCTCAGTAGAAGCTCAGACTAAATGAGGATGGCTTAATCAACCAACTAGCAGCTTTAACACCCCACCAAAATAATAACATAGTAGCCTATCTATTTTGGTGGTTGGTTCCTTGATCAAGAGGTGATTGAAGGCTGATGTAACTAGAGCTAAAGGATCGAAAAGGAACTTCTGTCATGTAGACCCATGACAATCTAGGCATTTTTTCTTATTCTGCTAGTAAAATTAAGCAAGCAGTTATACTGGCATTACTAGCATGCCTCAAATCAGCGATAGAAACCCTACAGAACCATACAGCAAGCAAGCTCCCTGCCAGCTATTCGGAACTGCTCCCATGCCCAAGCTAAAAATGGTATTTGCAAGCATTCCATTTTATGGTAAAGGGCAGCCTTCTGGTGGCCAAGGGAGTGACTCTGCCTTAATATGATGGCAGAGGAGGTGGAGGGGAGCGGCGGAGGGGGAGGACGGTGGAGGGGAAGGAAAGCCAATGGTGAAGAGGGTTGAACGAGACTGAAAAAAATGCAGGCATTAACATTCTGGCAGAAAGAACGTTCAGGACATCATGGAAACAATATGGATACAAGTGTACAGAAACATGATTAAAATCCGTTGTAATAATACCAGCTAACTGTATAGGTTACCAGTTGGATTGGACGTGAGACCACCAGTCGTTTATATCCCATGACCCATTGGACGTTTCCTGTTATCGAGCCCCCGTGTCCAGGATGTGTTTTCGTGCTAAATTCTCTGTTACCTATACTCCGCGGTAAATAGTTTGTACCCACTAGTCCAACATACATATACCCCCATTAGGCTCATGATTTTGGCCTTTGGGAGCGGAGGTAACTGGCGGATAAATAGTCATCCCCATACCATACTTCCATGATGGTTAAATCTTCAGGAGGGGTAAACGAGGTTAGCTGTGAAGTGACTCAGTTTATTATAATGTTATGCATATCCCATTTCATAATCCCCCGATCATTGAAAAGATATCATAATATAATTTATCAAGTTGGCGTCATTTGATAACTATCATTTCTATTTAGATAACTTGAGAAAATCACTTAGCAGAGCCATAGATTTGATTACATGCATAGTTTAGTGTGCTGAAAAGATGGTTGCTGACCTTGCAAGTGAGGCCAAGGTCTGTTGATCCCAATGTTATGGTGCATTTGATCCTCATCGTATTATGAGAGCAAGTGCGTATTTCTCTGCTTCATGTCTGTTAATATGATAAAAGAGAGGATCGTGATGCTCTTGAGAGGTGGAGAGCGATGGCGATTGAGGGTTTTCTGTGACGTGCAGATGCGCAGGCTACCTGGAATTCACTAGCCAGGACTTGTGTAAAATAGTAAAAATGAGGATAACTACAGGTCAAGAGAAAAACGAGTGTTTACGGCATGACAGGTCCTTCTAGGGTTTTTTGGGATGCGCTGATGCGAAGGCTACCTGGAATTTCACAAGCTGGGTTTTTGTTCTCGCTGTTTTTATAGGTTGCCGTGAACCCACCTTTGTCTCTTGGCCTGTTTTTATCCTTGATTTTAATTTTTTATCTGGCATGACAGGTCCTTCTAGGGTTTTTGGTCAGTCTGTGCCCTTTGGCACTCATCAACGGCTGGAGTCCCTCCTCATCGCCGAGGATTAGTACCAACCAGCATAAACAAGTGGGAAGTGTATATAGTAGTTGATGACTGCTATTGGGTTTTTATATGTGACTTGTTGTTCTGTTCTGTCACCCATTCCTGTCGGTTGTGTGGTTTCTCCTCCACTTTGGCCATTGGAAGCTTCTTCCTGTGCGGGCATTAGGTCGATGGGTTGACCTTGTTTGTTTAGGACGCTTATGTGATTATTGGTTTGTCTGCATTTCTGGCTTCAGTTTCCCATCTCATGACTTTGTGCAGTTGAATTTTTCTGATTGGGGTCTATTTGGGTCCCTTTCGTCGTGTTTTTTGTGTGGTTGTGGGTATTTCTGAGACCTGGGGCTTCTTGGATTTCTCATAGGTGGCAGGTTGGAATCCCTACAGGTTTATACCCGGGTTTTTGGGCTGTGTCAGATTATTTTCCTCGGGGGTATTGTAGTGGATGCGAGTGTTTATATGTTCTGGGGTTCTTGCGTTTTCTCAGTGGAGACTCGTTAGTATCCCAACTGGGGTTTCTGGGCCATTGTCAGGTTGTTACCTTAGTGGGGTTTGTTGTGGTTTTGGGCTGTGGATACCCTTTACTAGGGTTTGCTTTCCGGGTTTTTCCCGTTACGGTTTTTGGAAATAATTGTTGATATCTCCACATCCCCTTTATGCCGATTGTATCTGCGTAGTCACCGGAAGCCACGACTGGAGAAGATGAGGGTCACTACAGGCGTAGGAGACGTGCTAAGACTTACAAGGCCTGAGACAGCAAGCTGCGTTATGTTGTTGGTAAAGATATTTATTTCGATTGCGTGGTAGCCTTATGCTCACGGGCCCTCATTGGAAGGCTTGAGTATGCCTCTCTTGACAAAAAACAGTGGTTTGAGTGGGCTTTGGAGCAGTGGAAGCCTCTCCTGACCTACGTGCCTACCATTAGCCTTCTTGTTTGAGGCTGGATTGTATTCATCTTTCTAGAGGATGGCCATGCTACTTCTGTTTTGAACAAGACATGGCGGGTCGGAAAGGGTTCTCTGGTCCTGGATAGGTGGCACGTACATTTCGACCCTGCTCGGGAGGGAGTTAAGAAACGACACCTCTGGTCTTTATTGCCGGGGTTACCCTTTCCACTTTGGAACCGGGCTATCTTGGAAGGCATCGATGATTTGATTGGCCGGTTCATTGCTCTAGATGATGATTTTATGAATGCCTATGACAAATGCATTGCTAAAATCCTTGTGGAGGTTGATATTACTAGCGGCCTACCGGCTGATATAGATATACTCTTCCATGATTGCATTATATCGCAGCGAATTGATTACAGGGGTATACCTTTCCGATGTAGCATCTGTAGGGAGATTGGGCACCTATGGTGGAGCTGTCCATATCTCCGTCGTACATCACCATCGTCGGGCACACTCTCTCCTCTCGATGCTCTGTCATCCCCCTTATTGGATCAAAGGAATTTGCAGGTATGTCAACCCTCTTTTCTGCCACTATCTTCTATCGATAATCTGAAAAATGCATGCGCTGCTTTTGATGATGCTTATGATTCAGAATTGGCATACTTGGATTCCTTTGCCCCACAGTCCACCTCCTTGGTCACGTCGATCCCTGACATTCCAAAGGAGTGCCCCATATCTCCATCTGGGGTTGTTATTTCCTCTGAGGTGGTCGGGCCTTGCGACACCCTCGTCTCTTCTCCTGGGGACGCAAACTTTACCAATCCCCCGCTGGTTTTACCTTCTTCAACCACTAGCCCTCCTGTCCCCTCCTCTCTGGCTCCCTTTGATTCGGTTGTTGATTTATGTCCTTTACTATATGGAGTTGTTTATCCATCCACTGTTTCCTCACATAAAGTTGACATCTCCACTTGCAGTTCAGGGTCATCGTCCATCCCCTTACCTTTGGACTCGACAAACACATTACTTTCTATGCTGCCCCATTGTCACCCTGAAACTGCCATGAATATTTCTAGCCATGTATTTCGTCCATCTGAAGCTCCTCCTTTGTATTCTGTGAGGCCTGATATGGAACCTTCCCGCCTTCCCTACACTTTGGCAGATTTCCCTCCACTTAACTCCTCCATGCCCTCTTCTTCTATTTCACCTCCTCGCAGCCTTGTAGATTCTTCGTTCTTTTCAGACCCATCACTACAAAAATCTTTGGACATCTTCTCTGATAAGACACCCCAAACACCGTCGGTTCTTCCCCTCGACTCTATAAGATTTGAAAACGTGACCATAAGAAGAAGGAAAAATAAACCCTCGACGGTAAATGAGGGGTCTCTTGCACCTGCTCCTCATACTCCTTTATCCTCTCGCTTGAAGAACGCAGCTAGAATGGCTGTCTCCACAAAACCTAGGGTCCTTAAAGCATCGACCCCTCCTCCATCGGATACATGATGCATATTCTCTCCTTGAATGTACAAGGGCTGGGAGGTTATGCCAAACAAAAAATCCTTCGTTGTTTTTTTTTGCCCCTTTCCCCGGATTTGATACTCCTTCAGGAGACTATGACCAGCACTTACCCGGCTCTCTTTGCCTTCTCCAAAATTTGTCTAGGTTGGGAATTTTGTGCACTCAACTCTCTGGGTCTCTCGGGTGGCATCCTCTCGGGATGGAACCCTTGGGTGCTTAGATGTAAAGCATTTCACACTTTGGCTGGTATTTTGTTGAATGTTACACTGCGGGGGTCGACATTTCCCTTTTCCATTCTAAATGTCTATGGCCCCTACCATCATCGGGATACATTTTGGAATAATGTAGCTTCTGGAGGCCTTCTCTCGATTCCTAACCTTATACTTGCTAGGGATTTGAATTTTACTCTGCATACCTCTGAAATATGGGGTTCAAAAGCTCTCCCTGACCCTTTGGGCACTTATCTCTCCTCTTTATTCTCTGATCATCATCTTGTTGATATTGCCCCTTCATGTGCCGGCCCTACCTGGAGGAATGGTAGGGTGGGGGTTGATGGTATATCCAAAAGACTGGATCATTTTTTGCTCTCTAATCAGCTCATTAACTGTCTCCCTAGACATAGAGCATGGGCTCATAGATGCGGGATTTCAGATCATTTTCCTATATTGCTGGAGTCACGGTGATCCGCAATCTCCATGTTTGTACCCCTTCAAATTCAATCATTCTTGGCTCAGGAATGAGGATTTTGTGGATCTGATTCGTGTTGCTTGGCCCCTCATTCTGATGGATGCTTCTTTGGATGCTATGCATCTCCTCTCATCAAAGCTCCGCCTATTAAAAGAGAAAGTGAAAGTTTGGACCAAGGCAGAGACTATGAATATGAAGGTAAAATATATAAATCTGGAAGAAGAAATTAATTCCCTCTTACTTTCTTCGAAATCGGCTTTATTAGCACAAGATCAACAATGCAGATTAAATTTATTAAAAGCAGATCTACAGAAGATCTCGGATCATGAGTTGAATTCTGCCAAAATTCAAAGTAGGGTCACTTGGGCTAATTTTGGAGATGCTAATACAAAATACTTCCACGCTGTGGCATCTGCAAGAAAAAATCAGAACACCATTTGGTGTTTGCAGGATGAAGGGGGTAATTGGTTATCGGAGGATATACACTTGAGAGCCCTTGGTGTACGCCATTATAAAGCTACTTTTGCTGATGACAACTTGATCAATCTTTCGGCTCAACTAAAGGTTATAAGTCTCTTCCCATCCTTTGTCTCAGAGGATGATCACTCGCCATTTACCAGCCCTGTTACACTTTCTGAAATTGAGGGGACTTTAAATACTTTTAAAAAATATAAAGCCCCAGGACTTGATGGCTGGACGGTTGAGTTTTATTCCTATTTTCTTGACCTCTTGGGACCTCTTCTGGTAAATATGGTGGAATCCTCTCAACTGCTGGGGAAGGTCGTCCCTGCTATAAACTATACCTTTTTGACCCTTTTACCTAAAGTTGAACACCCTGTGAACTTTGGGGACTTTAGGCCCATTTATTTATGCAATCTCTGCTATAAAATGATCTCTAAAGTCGCGGCTCTGAGACTCAAGCCCTTTTTAAATTCCTCCATTTCCCCCCAGTAGTTTGGCTTCCTAAAAAACTGTCAAATCCACGAGCCTGTGGCCATTACATAGGAGGTCCTTCATTTGGTTAAATTGTTGAAGAAATCTACTCTCATTCTTAATTTGGACTTGACCAAGGCCTTTGACAGGGTTAATTGGACTTACATTTGCCTGATTTTGATTCAGATTGGAGTCCCTCTTGTAGGAGTGAATTGGATAATGGGGTGTATCACATCGGCAAACTTTGCGGTACTTGTCAATGGTGCACCTTCCTCTTTCTTCCAGTCTTCCCGAGGCATTCAGCAGGGCTGTCCCTTATCCCCGCTGCTCTTCATCTTGACCATTGAAGGCCTTAGTCTCTTGATAGCAGATGCCAGGAGAAGTGGTGTTATTAAGGGTATCAAACTTTCGACTAATCTTCTCCTCACTCACCTACTCTTCGTTGACGATGTGATCTTATTTGGGTCGGGCACTTTTGAGGATTGGATAGCTTTCAAAGTGATTCTTGACACTTTCTGTGAAGCCTCTGGCATGAAGATTAATATGGATAAGTCTTGTTTCCTACATTTTGGTTTGGATGCAGCTTTATTGGGCAGAATTTCAGACATTATGCCTTACATATTTGCACCTCTCATTAATGGCTTCACCTACCTTGGTTTTTTCTTGAATCCCTCTGGTTATCTTGTAAAAGATTGGATTTGACTTTTGTCAAAATTTGAGCTCTGTATCAGTCATTGGACAAACAGACTCTTATCCTTGGGGGGCCGTCTTGTCCTTTTCCGCTCTGTCCTGACTAGCCTACCTGTATTTTGTTTTTCTCTCTTCCCGATCCCCTCTTCTATCCTTGATAAACTCAGGAAATTAATCTTCTCTTTCCTCTGGGGGTCGTCCTTAAAAAATCACAAATACCACCTGGCTGATTGGCACTTGTTGGCACGACCCATCTCACAGGGGGGCTGGGGGATAAAACATCTTCCCCGTTTCAGCTTATCATTGAGGATGAAGAAATTTTGGTATGCATTGAATAATCCAGGCATCTGGAATCATCTTATAAATGTTAAATACATGAAAAATATGCCTATACACTCTTGGTTCAGGGAAAAATAATTCAGGCATTGGAATGTTTCGCTAATCTGGAAGGGCTTTCTCATGACTTTTCCCTGGATTGGGAAAGGTTTACTTTGGCAGGTTGGAAATGGTGCTTTGGTACGTATCAGTGTGGATCCCATTGTCAGTTTAGGCTGTTCCTATATACTATTAGAAGAGCTTAGATCTTATCTGGAAGATTATGGGATTAGCACCCTTGATCAGGCTAGAAATCACACCACAGGTCATTGGTTTTCTGCGGTTGATCTTGATCTATGTGATGAATGGAGTCATCAATGGAATATGTATATCAGGGGATTGGATTTCAATCGTATTCGCTTAAATGATGAGTCTGACTCTCTGCTTTGGTCTTTCAGCAATTATGTGGGTCCTATAATTGCTACTCTCGGTTATGACAGTCTATTTCTTTCAAATGTCCTGGCAGAACAAAACCGGGAGCTGAACTCTCTGTGGAAACTAAAAATCCCATTGAATATTATTTGCTTTAGCTGGCTGCTGGTATATGAGCAGATCCTTACATGGGATCATCTGCAATCTTGCGGGTTCTTTGGTCCTAGTAGATGCGTACTTTGTGATTCTACAGCTGAAGACTGCTCTCATCTGGTTCTTATGTGCCCATTTTCAAAGAAGATTTTCTTGCACTTCTCCTCTAATATGGGCTTTCCTTTCACTCCTCATGACTCTGTACAGTCTTTTGTCTCTCATTGGCTCATCAGCACAGCCCTTACTGCTTCTTTTCGATATACTCCATTTCTTGTCTTTTGGTTTCTATGGCCCCAACGAAACAGGTGTCTCTTTGAAAATGAAAAACGATATGCCTCCCAGGTCATTTCCAAAATTGAGAGTTATATAGCCCTTTTCCCTGTACCTAAAATAATCCAGAAGAGCCGGCAGATTGGTCCCAAGCTAATTCATTACTTTCCTGTGGGGTATTTTGATGGTGCTGCCCAGTTAAATGTTGGAGGAGCTGGGTTTATGATCTATCCCAGTGAAACCCATTATTTCAGCTTCTCCGTTGGATGTGGCCTTAGCTCAAACACCAGAGCGGAGCTTCTGGCTCTCTGGTCTATTCTGCGCGTGAGCTTATTGATGGGCATACCCATTCAGAGGATTTTTGGTGATTCAAGGGTGATCATTTCATTGGTAAATGGTCTATCTACCCTTGAAATTGCCTCATTGAAACACTGGTGCGATGATATCTTCCATCTAAGGAAACTTATTCCATCGGTGTCCTTCAATCATGTTTACTGGGAGCACAATATGCTAGCTGATGATGTATCAAAAAAGCCTCTGAATCTGGAAGTTGGTTTGGGACATTTCTATGAAATATTGGATGGGAAGGTCATTGATGATGGCCAATTTACACTTTTTTGATGGCTGTATATTTATTCTATGATGCATGTTTTGACATGCTTTTACATTTCACTATTTAGTTGGCTGTATTTTTCCTTTTAAAAGCAGATTTCGAGCTTTCATAGTCTGTTTTGAAGACATTTCAGCTAGCTGTTGTGCGTAAGGGATATGCTTGCATGGACACATGACTTATACAATATTTCTGACCTGATCATTTCAGGGATGA
>LPNX011213409.1:615916-735175 GCA_001517045.1 Pseudotsuga menziesii | reverse complement strand
GTCAACAAAGTGGTCAGAATACCAATAAGCAGTCGGTTTCCTAAAAAAGAAAAAATCGGTGGACTCACTAGACCCAGAGGAGGTAAGGGAGCATGCAAACGCCTAACTAATAGTATTATGACTCAACTAAGTATATCCTCTGCAAGGTGATGAAATCCAAGTCAGACAATATAAATAGGAAATTCAAATGGCTAAAGTATCCCCCTAACGGGAGGGACACCGAGTACGCAAACCTATAAGTATGGCAACTAAGATACCCCGTTCATGACACGTCCAGAAAGGTAAATCTGCCGCTTGGTCCTTTACTGCAATAATCCCTATACAGGGGTATTCCGAGAACTGCGAAAGGTAGCCCTTCAGTTACTGAATGGATTTCGGTATTCCACTCAGACTTCCGGAACCAATCTCACGACTTCAACCCTCCTAAGGGAGAGGCCCTCTGATAAACCGGTTGTGACCGTGTCAACAAATACTAAGGGATTTTGGTTCCCTAATGGACAACAACTATGTCTCACTTGTAAATAACCGAGGGGTGTTATTGGAAGCCTATCCCCCCGATCCTACCTAACTACAAAATTCTTTTGTGTTCCTCAAATGAGGTTATAGTGTTGGTTGAGTTAAGTAGATTTTAGGTCTTACTTGAATTAGGGGATAGATTGTGTGCTGGTGAGGTTGTGAATCCAAATTAAAAGTGCCAGGGCAACTTCCTCAATAACAATAATAATGTATGAAAAACTGTAATAAATAATGCTATTTTTTCTGAAATAAATAATGCTAAAATCTTTTGAACAATGTTGTAAACAAGGGACAGAAATGGCTGTAGGGTGCAAGTGGAACAGGTGGCTGTGCAAGTGCAGGAAAATGGAAGCAAAGTGGCTGGATTTCGGCGCAGAAACAAGGGCAAACAAAAAAAAAACAGTTCGCGGACCGCGGGTATGGGGCGGACTCGCGCGGTCGGACCGCGGGTTTGAAGGCAATAGTCACGCGCAGATCGCGAGTTTTTTGGCTACAGTGGCGGTCGAACCGCGGGTTTGGGGTGAACAGGCACGGTCGGCACGCGGTTTTCTGCTAAACAGCTGCGGTCGGAGCGCGGCTGTGGGCTGAAAAAGCGCGGTTGGGGCGCAACTGGGAAAGTTCAAAGACGCGTCCAGGACGTAGGAAAATGGCCGACAGCGGCGGGCTGGTCGCGGGTTAGGGCCGGAAATACGTGGTCGGGCCGCGACTGCGGAAGAAAAAAGTGCGGTTTCCGGCGGCCGAAAACGACAGCCGAAAGTACAGTACGGAAAGATTAAATTAAAAAAGACAGCGGAGTCGCCAAAACTGTTGCTAGGGTTTTAGCCCTAGCTTGTACGAATGAGTACCTACTAAGGACAATGGATTCCTTAGTAGCAATTCAATGATTTATGAATTAAAAAACTATAACAGAATTAAAAACTAAATTTAAACATTCATGAAGCAATACGGTAAAAACTAAATAACATGAAGCAATACGGTGAAAAGTAAATAACAATTTTGATTGATGTTACCTCCAATGAGGAGGTTGATGGAGTCCGTTGCGCTGGTCCGATGTCGGTGGCTTTGAGCTCCAAGCTGCTTCTTCTCCTTCTCCGATGGTGGAAATGGGCCAAAAAGAGTTCTCAATGGTGAAAGTAGCTTGATGGTAAGCTAGGGTTTCAGGAACAATTTTGGCAGAGGCAGGATGCTTATGATAGTGGATATGGAATAATGGGTCTCCATCACTTATTTATAAAACCATGTGGTTTAGGTTAGCTTTTTAGTGTTTTAGCTATTTAGGGTTTTCCTCTTTTTCCTCATTATTTTACATTTTTTATTCCTTTTTGGATATTTTTGGAGGAAAAAAGGATTTTATAGCCTTTTGGAGGCATTTTAAGCTTTTTGGTGACCTTTTAGATGGTTTTATGGGTTTTTGATGGAGATATGGTAGGAAAGTGGACAAATGAGCCATGTAATGGGGTAGATGAGGTAGTTAACCATTTTTGGGTGTTAACAAGGTCGAGTCTAGACTAGTTAACTGATCCAGTCCTAAGGTAACTAAGTGAAAGCTCAATTAACTGAATGAATGTTGAGTTAACTAACCAAAAATCCCTAATTAGGTCCATGAAGGTGAATTTGGGCATGAATGGTCTCAATTTTCCATGTTAACTATCCTAAACTAAGTTATACTAACTCTAGACTTCACAACAACTAGTTATCTTACTAGTTGCTTAGTTCATTGATTGAATATTAAGTTAACTAACTAAGAAGGAGTGAAAAACTCGTAATTAGTTCCATGAATTTGAATTAGGGTATGTAAGGTCAATTAGGATTGAAATTGCAATGGATCACCTAATTTCCAATTGAAACTAGCTACTAGTCATGCCTTTTTATTGAGGACTGTGCCCTTAAATTGAGGAAATAGTCCAATTAAACTCAGTTGGTGATAAGGGTTTGTGATGAATAGTGGTTATATGCCATAGCATGACTTAGGTGGACAAAATGAGTGTGGTTTGGGCCCAATATTCATGAAGTTAAGTCATATGTATTAGAATTAATGTGCCATTGATCTTCAGGCAATGAGTGTCATTAGATTTTAATTATTGATGCAGTGAAAATGAATGAATACTACCCACTGAACAAAACAAATCTCATAGGAAACATACGGGAATTGCTCAGTATAATTACATTATTAACTTCATTAATACTAGAAGTATACAAGAGTGTGACATAAAGGATAATTCGAATCATGAGAGATGAATTCAAATATACCAACTCAAGACAGATTGCATGGCTAACTAGAAGTGTCTAAACACTATCGGAGTTCAACAGGCTAACTCCAGATGTCTAATCGAGTCTCTCAATAAGTTACAATCAGTCAAACTAGTCTAACTGTAGTGGTAGGTAAGAAGTAGGTGAGAATTGGCGCCTTCCCACATGCAACCATGCATAACTAGCGCTAACTGAACTAGAGGATATCTAATTGAATCTAACTAAAGCATAAATAAGCTTGACTAGTCACCAACTACTAACAACTAAAGAAGGTTGGTGCCGACACTCCCAGGGATTCCTAAAATGTACGGATTGGTCTGGGAGGTGCCTAAACTGATGCATGAAGGTGCAATCAGTTCTAGTTAGCCTCTATCGGTTTTCCCCACACTCTAGTGACTGGTACATGTGGCCCCATTAGGCCAAGTGGAACCAATGGTACTAGTGGACCCAATAATAACGAAATGACTCATATGTTAGGAAAATATAATCTAATAGATAGTTTGGACAAGGGAGGATTATAAATCCTAACACCCCTCCTGAATCCTAACTTGGACAACTACGGGCCCTGGAAACAACACCAAAAGTCGCCCATATACAATCCAAAAGAATAAAAAATGTTGCCTAATAAACCAAGGAAATAAGGGAAAACCTCATGGGAAACCCCTCCCCTCAAGATAAGCAGTGAATCAAGAAAACAAGTTTTGAATAAAGCTTTGTGAAAAAATTGCTGCAATTTGTAGCACTATGCAGCAACAAATGCAGTATCTTGGTTCTTCTATGCAATAACATTTTGAGACTGTGCATGTGAAACTATGAATCCAAATTAAATCATTATGTCTAGAGGAATATTCCTCTTTGGAAGAAGAATAAAATGCTCAACTGAATCAGAAATATAGACAACTGCAAGATGAAAACTGGACCCATGAAGAGCAACTAAAATCAACTGTTGAGAGAGAAAAAGTGCTTGAGAATTCGATCTATGTGAGGAAATTCAAAGAAAATGATATATTGCAGCCTTGAACATCAAACCATGTGAGGTAAAATCAGCCCCAAGTGTTAGGAGAAAGTGTTGAGGCGAATGTAGAATGTTTCCACCTTTACTAGTTCTGTGAGGAGATGAGCATGTGATCAAATAGATAGGTAGAGAAGACCTGGGACTGTGGAGAGCGAATGTTTGAGCTTTGTAGTCTTATATAGATTCAGAAATAACCAATGATTCACAAAACATAATATCATCAAATTCATAAGAGGAAACTAACATCAAGTTTGAAGGAGACTTGCGGTACTTGATTTGTCACACCAAAATTGATGAGACCAGCAACAAGCATGACTGAAGGCTCTTGGAACTTAAAAATTGAACCAAATAATATCATATAATATCCAAATAATATCATATCAGATCCAAATAATTTCATATCATATCCAAGAGTGTGGAATGACATCAAATTCCCAACAACAATTTTGAAGGAGACTTGCGGTACTTGATTTTTCACACCAAAATTGATGAGAACAACTACAAGCATTACTGAAAGCTCTTGAAACATAAAAACTGAACCAAATATTATCATATAAGATCCAAATAATTTCATATCAGATCCAAGAGTGTGAAACAATGGTTCCAACTGCCCCACTGAAATGGTAGACGCACAATTTTCTCCTTTTTCAACAAAATTATGAATATTGGTGCATGCAATCATGTAGGAATTTGCTGGAAGCTCAAGATCAAAGAAAGTGAATGGATCACTCCTCAAATCTTATATTCTTTCCAAAATATCCAAATACTTACAAAATATAATATCAACAAACTCATGAGAGAAAACTGTCATCAAATCCCCAGCAGACATTTTGAAAGAGATTTTTGGTACTTGATTCTTCACATTGAAATTGATGAGAACAACTACAAGCATGAATGGAAGATATTGAAACTTTAAACTTGAACCAAATAATATCATATCAGATAAAAATAATTTCATATGAGATCTAAATAGGTTCATATCATACCCAAGAGTGTGCTCCACTGAGATGGTAGATGCACAATTTTCTCCTTCTTCAAAATTCCGAGTATTGGTGCATGCAATCATGTAGGAATTTGTTGGGAGATCAATATCAAAGAAAGTGAATGGATCACTCCTCAAATATGAAATTATTTCAAAAATATCCAAATATTTAGAAAATATAATATCAACAAACTCATGAGAGAAAACTGACATAAAATCCCCAACAAAAATTTTGAAAGAGATTTTTGGTACTTGATTCTTCACTCCAAAATTGAAGAGGACAACTACAAGCATGACTGGAAGATTTTGAAACTTAAAACTTGAACCAAATAATATCATATAAGATCCAAATAAGTTCATATCATATCCAAATAGGTTCATATCAGATCCAAGAGTGTGCTCCACCGAGATGGTAGATGCACAATTTTCTCTTTCTTCAAAATTTTGTGTATTGGTGCATGCAATCATGTAGGAATTTGCTGGAAGATATAGATCAATGAGAGTGAATGGATCACTCCTACAATATTATATTATTTCCAAAATATCCAAAGTATTACTTATATTCACACCAACAACAAAATTAGAGAGAGAGAAATTGAATTCCTCTTCATTTTCTGAAGCAATCACTTGTAAAATATGCACAGAATTTAAAATAGAAGAATCTATGGAGAATGTTTGCATAGAATGGAAGGATATTTTTTCTTCAATAACAGAGATTCAAATGTCTTCTTCTGGATCATCCATATGATAAGATGAGATATCAGAGATCTCATAAACTTCTGGAGCAACAGGAGAAGGAGTCACTCGAAGGAGACTTTCTTCAATTCAAATTGACTGTGTGGAAGATCCTGCTTCTTCTTCATCTTGAACAACTTCATTAGAGAAAGTAGAGGCTGATACTTTTGAATAAATAACTCTTGTGGTGATGGGTGTTCTCTCCAAATTTCTATAATGATCTTGATTGTGCTTGTCAAAGGTTCTATCCAATTATGTCCATAGATCCTTTGGGTATTCAACAGAATCAATAAGGTAGCGCAATATTGGAGAAAAGGCCGTACATATTCTTCCAAAATATTGATCACCATCATTTATCCAATCATTAGACTCTTTACCAAGTCCAATAGATACCTCATAGAGACCTTGTCTCTTTAGAGATGCAATCATCTTCAATTTCCATTCTAAATATCACGTGGATGGAGTTAGAATAGGAACTAGAAATATTGAATCCATATGAAGTTGAACCTACAAAATATCACTACAAAACCAAAAATAATTCACACTATGCCAGAATCAAGCATTCCCTCTCGACATGTACACTTTTTTAGAGTCGATCGCACTCGCACCTCCACTTTGAATGAATTCAAAGGAAGCAAGGAACTCTTTGTGGGACTTCTGTGGAAATCCAACTGCTTCTGGTATACAATGGAGAGTAGAAATACTTGAAGCTTGCTTAAGGAGGCTCTAATACCATATTAGAATTAATGTGCCATTGATCTTCAAGCAATTAGTGTCATTAGATTTTAATTATTGATGTATTGAAAAGGAATGAATAATACCTATTGAACAAAACAAATCTCACAGGAAACATACAAGAATTTCTCAATATAATTATAGTATTAACTTCATTAATCCCAACAGTATACAACAATGTTACATAAAGGAGAATTCGAATCATGAGAGATGAATTCGAATATACCAACTCAATACTGGCTGCATGGCTAACTAGAAGTTTCTAAATCACTATCATAGTTCAACATACTAACTCCATATGTCTAATCCAGCCTCTCAACTAGTTACAATTAGTCAAACCAGTCTAATTGCAGTGGTAGGTGAGAAGTAGGTGAGAACTAGCACCTTCCCACATGCAACCATGCATAACTAGCGCTAATTGAACTGGAGGATATATAACTGAAGCTAACTAAAGCATAACTAAGATTGACCAGTCACCAACTACTAACAACTGAAGAAGGTTGGTGTCGACACTCCCATTGCCTCCTAAAATGTAGGGATTAGTCTAGGAGGCTCCTAAAATGATGCATAAAGGTTCAATCAGTTTCAGTTAGCCTTTATCAGTGTTCCACACACTCTAGTGACTGGTACATGTGGCCCCATTAGTCCAAGTGGACCCAATGGTACTAGTGGACCCAATAATAAATAAATGAATCCTATGTTAGGACAATATTATCTAATAGACTGTTTGGACAAGGGAGGATTATAAATCCTAACACCCCCTCTGAATCCTAACTTGGACAACTGCGGGCCCTGGAAACAAGGACAAAATTCACCCATATACAATCTAGAAGAATAAAAAATGATGCTTAATAAATCGAAGAAATAAGGGAAAACATAATGGGAAAACCCCCCCTCAAGATAAGCAATGAATTAGGAAAACAAGTTTTGAATAAAACTTTGAGAAAATTTTGCTACAATTTGCAGCACTATGCAATAACAAATGCAGTATCTTGGTTATTCTGTGCAACAAAATCCTGAAACTGTGCATAAACTGTGCATGTGAACCTCTGAATACAAACTAAATCATTGTGTCTAGAGGAATCTTCCACTTTGGAAGAATAATAAAATGGTCAATTGAATCAGAAATATAAACAACTGCAAGATGAAAACTGGGCCCATGTAGAGCAACTAAAATCAACTGATGAGAGAGCAGAAGTGCTTGAGAATTCAAACCATGTGCGGAAATCTCAAGCAACTGATATATTGCATCCTTGAACATAAAACCATGTGAGGTAAAATCATCCCCAAGTGTTAGGATCAAGTGTCCAGGTGAATGCAGAATGTCTCCACCTTTACTAGTTCTGTGAGGAGATGAGCACGTGATCAAATAGATAGGTAGAGAATCCTTGGGACTGTGGAGAATGAATTATTGAGCTCCATAATATGATATAGCTTCTGAAATAACAAATAATTCACAAAACATAATATCAGCAAAATAATAAGAGGAAACTAACATCAAATTCCTAACAGCAAGTTTGAAGGAGACTTGCGGTACTTGATTTATCACACCAAAATTTATGAGACCGGCTACAAGCATGACTGAAGGCTCTTGGAACTTAAAAATTGGACCAAATAATATCATATCAGATCCAAATAATATCATATCATATCCAAATAAGTTCATATCATATCCAAGAGTGTGGAATGACATCTAATCCCCAACAACAATTTTGAAGGAGACTTGTGGTACTTGATTTTTCACACCAAAATTGATGAGAACAACTACAAACATTACTGAAAGCTCTTTAAAATTAAAACCTGAACCAAATAAGATCATAGCTTATCCAAATAAGTTCATATCAGATCCAAGAGTGTGGAACAATGGTTCCAACTTCCCCACCGAAATGGTAGATGCACAATCTTCTCATTTTTCAACAAAATTTTGAATATTGGTGCAGGCAATCATGTAGGAATTTGCTGGAAGCTCAAGATCAAAGAAAGTGAATGGATCACTCCTAATATGGATCACTTATTTTATTAGCTATGTTAGCCTCTTGATCCTTTTTGAGTAGTGGGGATGGGTCTATTCCAAACGATGGTAGGCCTATGATGGCAACAATGAGCTCCACAGTCACGAGTATTGGTTTTCCTAAACAGAGAACATCGTCATGGAATAGTAGCAATACATGCTTAACACATGTGTTAATTTGGGTATCATGCCCAAAATGAGGCATATATAGCGACGATCATATGCCATACTTCTCCAGTTTTGCATCCCATTCCTGTATCACATACTTGTGAGGTGCCTCCCAGGTGTCTTACACAACATTCGTATATCATTTGCGGTCTGAGGCTGGTTGCGTCTTGGTGTCATGGTCACCATAAAATAGCCTTTGTATTTTGGGTAAAATATATTTTACTACTTTCACACCCTCAGGTAATAACGACACCAGTAGTGGGGGCTTTCCTTTCCTTGGTATGGAAACCTTGGGCACATTTCTGCATCGGGGTGGGGCATATGGAGATAACAAGTTTCTTATCTCAAAATCATTTGCTGGTGGGACGGCCTCTGGGGGTGTCACTGATTTTCCCTTCTGCTTTCTGGTGCTGGTACTCTATGCCCGCGGAGGTGTTGGTGGGATTGGTATATCTTTTTGGATTTGTTTAGTGGCCTTCAACTTGACTCCAGCATTGGTTTTCTTATTAGCAGGGCCCATGGGAGGTGGGATATATCTAGCAGCATCTTCCATTATCAGGATAGGTAACATAGGCTCAGATTCAACTGTGTTTGTGCTTGCGACAGAAATGACCATACTATAACCTTACCAGTTTGTTGCTCAGATTTTGTCACAACACTAGTGTTTTCCCTCGGTATGCTAGGATGGAAGTCAGGGTAGTGAGGCTTGATAAATACCCTAACAGTCACTAGGTGTACTTCGTACATACCATTTAAATTTTCCGAAATGATTCCATCCTTTTTGCCGCATGGGCGTACCCCCTCTCTTAGATCAAATCTTTTTGCAGTTTGCCACTACTATCCTGTCATTGAATTAGTAGTTATTGTTAAGCAGTATATTGGTATGCTAGAAAGCTCCCTGGCATTTTTTTTATGTCCTTTCTAACAAGGTGTCATGGATTTTCACACGTGCCATCTCTTTCTGCTTCGCACATCCCTTCTGACACATGGATATTATGGAGGCTGGGTCACTATCTCTCGGATTTGTCATGATTTTATACCATGCCGCATAGTTATGCCTAGTTATGCTGCATTGATGGAGGTCCTTGTCTGTAGCGGTTATCTCCACACATATTTTCTCCTTTAGCACATGTAGCGCAACATCATCTGGTGGATGTTTGTTTGTAGCTTCAACTGTCTGGGTAAAGTTTAAAGTTAAACTTTCCCACTTGCTAATTCCTTGTCGCATCTCCTCTGAAGTGTACGAACTTCCGAGGACCATTTCCAAGGTTTGGATAAATGGATGAACCCATTCCTATCATGGAAATGCTTGCTAAGTCGTGCGGCAGTGCTCAATATGTTTTCCAGGATTTGACAATCTTGTGTATTTTTTATCAGCGTAGCTGATCTCATCTCCAAATCTGATCTCCAGCAGTCTTCTACATTGCGGCCAGTCTGAGATAGATTGTTTATGTGTACCCCGCCATCTAGAAAGCGTAGCTTTCGAAACATAGTCCAGAGCAGACAGTCGTTGTGATTCTGTGACATTTTCTTCAAATTCTTCCAAGAAGGATGCAAGGTTAGGCAATCCTTCGTATGTAGGAAACGCACTTGCTTTGACTCCTACTATTTGAACAACTTTTGTAATTCTCGTACACTTTCACATGGAGACTTCATGCAACCTATTCTGCCAGTTTTCTCAGGCTTCGCTCGAGTCGGACATGCATGAGCTTACACTGCACCAACTCAAGTTTCCATCAGTTGTGGGGTTAATATAATCTTCTTTCGAAGACATGATGTTATATAGTTGGTCCAAATAGTTCTCTTGTCCTTTGCTATGTACAGGTTCAACATACCACTGCCCTTCAAGGGGATCAATGGACGCAACCACTCTCATTTCAGAATCCTCAAAAGATAGGATCCTTTTCTTAAAGTTTATGATTGTATGGTTATCAATAGCTCAATCAATACCTAGAAGCGCAGGGCAGGGATTTGTGTCATCAACAATGTCAATGACCTCGAAGTCAACATATGTTCTCAGGCCTTCGACATCCATGGGCACTTGAGACAGTCTACCAATTGGTAGCACCTTTGACTAGTTTGTAAGTCGTAGCTGAATAGGAGACCAGTCCAGACGTGGCTTGTTCATGCTTTCCCATGTTTGTCTTGTTAATATATTGACATCTGAGCCCAATTTGAGTATGATATAGTCCATATCATAATATCCTATTTGTGCAGTCATTCACAATTCTCGGCTTGTCTTCCGTTTGCTTCTGACTTGATTGACTCTTTTTTCAGGGTGCAGATCTGCTGTGTTGTCTTCTATGAGTGTTGTCAACTCTACGAGAGCATCTTTGTCATGGATTAGTGATAAAAAACTTTTGAAAAGTTCCTTGAGCTTACTAACCTTTTTAGTGGCAGTCTTCTGATTAATTGTTCAAACCATTCGAGCATAGCTCTTTGTCCTGATGTTGACGGTTGATTGGGATCAACAAATTCTTGTCATACTTCCAAGAAGACTTCCTTCTCATGTTGGACTTCTAGCGGATCTTTCTTTTGTGTCGCGGGTCGCACCTGTGGATGTCCTTGCAGTGTATTTTGGTATGTTCTTATTGCAACACCTCCTCTTGTGACTACAAAAAGATTGGGTTGTCTTGGTTCGCCAGAAACCATTTGAATATTTGGATTTTGGTTTGGATTCAGATTCTACACTGGGTTAGGGTTAACGACAGTTCTATCCTTCCATTTCGCAATGAGTTGCAAACACTCTTCTATAGTGTGGTCAAATGATTTACAATATCAACAACATTTTGTAGGAATTTGACAATATTGGGAAAAATGTCCTAGCTGCCCACAATTATAACATAGAACTTGGCGTCTTCCTCGACCAAATCCTCCTCCTGGTTGTTGTCCTCGACCTCTAAAGTTCCAAACCCTCTTTTGGGAGGGTATTGTTGTTGTTGATGATACTGTTTTGGTTGGTTTTGTGGTTGAGGATAGTGTTGTTGAAATTGTGCAGGTTGATATTGAGGCTGCACTCATTCAACTTGCATTTGTTCCTCATTCTTCATTATGTAGGTATCCATCGTTTTCTCTTGGAGACGCTGGAAGGCTCTACAATCCTTTTCATCATGCCTTATCGATCTACAAAAATTACAATACAGATTAGCAGGTGCACTTACAATATTTTTTTAGGTATAGACATTCCTCGGACTTGTGACCTCTAGTTTGGCATACTCTGCACCAAGGAATCCCTTGGGTGTTTAATGGGTTCGACGTGCCTACTGCGACATAATTCATGAGCGCCAGGAAATTATCCTTATCGTGCCCATATGCTCTACACCTGGTACACCATAGTTCTTCTAGAACTTCTTTTCCTCTTTTGATGTCTTGTAGCTACACCGTAATATTGGCCAACTGCGACTGAATTTGCAACATGCCCGAGCCAGTGTCTCCAACTAGCGAGGCTTCTAGATTCATAGCTATCTCTAGAGCCTCTGTCTGCGACACCAATTTCTGTTGCATCAATGTAATTTGGATGTGTGACAACAAGGCAACAATGAACCATTTCTTGTGTTGTACATCCCACATTTGAAAAATAACCTTGGCCATTAACGTCTTGAATCTTTGGTTAGAACCCCAAATAGACTTTGTCGGTAGCTACTTGATCTCTTTGATCTCAATGATACATTTTGATTCAGACTTCGGTTTCTTAAATTCATCAATCAACCTGATTTGAATCTCATTGAGTGTCTTTGGGACCACTCCTACTGTTACTATGGAAAACTTCATATACCAATCTAACACACGACCTAGCAGAGTCATAATCATCTGTTCTTTCTTGATGTTCTCTTCATGGATCTGTCGCACAGTCTTGGCGGCGTCACACAAAAACCAATGTTTTTCTGGGACTTCCATCCCATTCCCATCGAATATTGGAAGCTTAATGTCAGTTCCATCCATTGGAAGGGCTGATACAGTATTAACTACTAGTATAGCAAGAGAAAAATGTGGACTAGTTGGAATTCCTTGTCCGCTATTTACAGCGTTAGTACTACTCGTATTTACAAAAATACTTGGAGATGGTTCTCGTGTCCTTACCTCTGGTATCGTCGATGAGTTGAGTACACGTTCTAGTTCTGAAGCTTTAGTCGACTCCTCGAATTCTTCGTCTACATCTAATATTGGTTGGTACTCTTCTTCCTCATCACACGAACCTTCATCTAGGTATGATGTAAACTGGTAGCCTTCTTCTTCTTGCTCTGTGCTGCAACTACCTCGTCCGAACATAGTTTTTCATCTTTTTCCTGATCTGAATCTCCTTCTGCTTCTCAAAAAGCCAGATTCTAGTTCAGTTTCACCTAATCCTGGGAACATCTCACTTCAAGGTTCTGCTGAGACATAGCCACCTTTTTCTTTTCAATCTATCATTCACAGAATGCCCTTTTCACATATGATCATTTTGATCCACGCCTTCCAAGATGAAAGATATCTACTACATGGTCCTTGAATTTTTTTTCTCTTGGCCTCACTGTATGAGGTTATCATGTCAACGATGAAATCGATGATATATCCCTCTATGATGTTATCTATCCAGAAGTCCACAACCCTTGAAATAGGGTTGTTGGTTCTTTTTCAGCCACTCAATCAAGAATGAAGTCCACTTTGTCGGTTCCCCTCCTTGAAAATTATTCTTCTAGGTTGTCAACTTAGACAACCATTCATACAATAGAGTGGGGAACTCAACAAATAAGATCTCATGTATGTCTGAATATATGTACCAGTCTAACCACTCCGTCGACAACCACCAGGATCCTTCACTTTATTTCTGTGCAAACTCTTGCTCTTTTGTGTCCACCCAAGTCCGAGATCTTCGGCTTCGTGGGATTCCAGAACATGTCACTCAACACACACTTTAAGCTCTCAACAACAAAACTGTTTGTTTCCCTTTTTCCCCATGCAACCCAGGTTTAGTCCTCTTCCTCTGGTCAGCACAACAAAGCCCAAGATATCAGCCCGACAGAGCAGAGCCCATCCGGCAGTACCTGCAACACAGATTTCGTCTCACCCGAGATATATTAGTTCTTATGGGTAACTTCTATAACTATGTTTATGCAGTTAGCATGGGAGGGTGTTTAAGTCCTTGGCCCTGTGCCAAGGTTTCCAACAAAGACCAGGAAGGTGGGTTGGTGGTTCGTAATTTATATAGCAATACTGAAGTATTATTCGCCCTCAATTATGCAACCTTCACAAAGGCACAGTGAACAGTCATCGCAGATGTATTCATTGCTTGAATTACAACATCCATACAGTTATCTCTTAAAGGCACATTAACACGGTAAATAGGCACTTGTCTAAGCTACTCAACATTCACACATATACACAACATGTAACATGGAAACCAATCTGGGAAAACACCACAAGATTCTCTTCATTTATCATTGGCATGAGAAAATAGATGCACCTTTTGTCTATACATAAATCTATAGAATCTGTTAAGATATTTTCTTCTATTTCTACAAAATTATTTTCCCTCTCACGCTCTCTGTTCTACTCTATCTTTATTGCTCTACTCTACTCCTACTCAGTAATCCACACACAGCCTGGATCGACTCAACCTTCTCTATCTGTCTTTGCACTCAGTTGCAGAGACACTTACTATGATGCACTCAGCGATCCAGAGTTGCCTACTCAAAACTGTTGTATCCTATACTCATCTCAGAAGCATCTAACAAGAACTAGCTAATAAACTACTGATTCACTGGCTAACCCATGTACAACTTGGGTTTCTCCTCTTATATCCTTACTACAGACTCGATAGATTCCCATACATGCTTGTTACAGACTCAATCATGACTTGATATAGACTCTAACAGACTCATCTACAGTCGCTATCTCAACCAACTTACTATCCTCGGCCTATAGGCTGTCTTTCCTATTCTAGAAAAATATGACCAAAGAGGCGTTATCATCCTGACTTACAAAAATGAATTTACGCATGTGGTTTTTGTCGGCTCCAACCGAGATCGTACCCACTATTCCTAAGGGTTGATGCTTCTTCGCATCATGCCTTACTGTCGCTTTCTGGGAATTACCTTGTCTACACACCTGCTTTAGCGAATATTCTTCCATGTCATCACATATCCTATTTTGTACTTTTGTCGTAGCTTACAAAACTGGAGCAGATTCCTCGTCCTGCACATTCTCTTTTCCTTTCTCCTTTTCTTCCTTCTTCTCTCGCAACATCCTTTCCCTTTTTCCTTGATGTTGTTTCCTATGTCGTAACTCCTTCTTCTTCTTCCTTGTACTCTTTTTCCCTTACTTGGGAATAATTCCATAAGAATTCTGCCCTTCTAACCTAGGCCCAACAATATCCAAAGATTTACAAAATATAATATCAGCAAACTCATGAGAGAAAACTAACATCAAATCCCCAAACGAAATTTTGAAAGAGATTTTTGGTACTTGATTCTTCACACCAAAATTGATGAGAACAGCTATAAGCATGACTGGAAGCTCTTGAAACCTAAAAATTGAACCAAATAATATCAAATCAGATACAAATAAGGTCATATTGTATCCAAATAGGTTCATATCAGATCCAAGAGTGTGCTCCACCGAGATGGTAGATGCACAATTTTCTCCTTCAAATTTCTGAGTATTGGTGCATGCAATCATGTAGGAATTTGCTGGAAGCTCAAGATCAAAGAAAGTGAATGGATCACTCCTAAAATCTGATATTCTTTCTAAAATATCCAAATATTTACAAAATATAATATCATCAAACTCATGAGAGAAAAATGACATCAAATCCCCAACATAAATTTTGAAAGATGTTTTTGGTACTTGATAGGCTTCACACCAAAATTGATGAGAACATCTACAAGCATGACTGGAAACTCTTGAAACTTAAAACTTGAACCAAATAATATCATATCAGATCCAAATAAGGTCATATCAGATCCAAATAGGTTCATATCAGATCCAAGAGTGTGCTCCACCGAGATGGTAGATGCACAATTTTCTCCTTCTTCAAAATTATGTGTATTGGTGCACACAATCATGTAGGAATTTGTTGGAAGCTCTAGATCAATGAGAGTAAATGGGTCACTCCTACAATCTGATATTATTTCCAAAATATCCAAATTATTACTTATCTACACACCAACAACAAAATTAGACAGAGAGAAATCGAATTCCTCTTCATTTTCTGAAGTAATCACTGGTAAACTATACACATAATTTAAAATAGAAGAATCATTGGATAATGTTTGCATAGAATGGAAGGATAGTTTTTATTCAATAATAGAGATTCAAATGTCTTATTTTGGATCATCCATATGAGAAGATGAGATATCAGACATCTCAGAAACTTCTGGAGCAGCAGGAGAAGGAGTCACTCCAAGGAGACTTTCTTCCATTCGAATTCACTGTGTGGAAGATTCTACTTCTTCTTCATCTTGAACAACTTCATCGGAGAGAGCATAGGAAAATAATTTTGAATAAAGAACTATTGTGGTTCTGGGTGTGCTCTACACATTTATATAATGATCCTCATTGTGCTTACCAAAGGTTCTATCCAATTCTGTCTAGACATCCTTTGGGTATTCAGCGCAAGCTTGGATAAAAGGTTCTATCAATAACGTAGCGCAAGCTTGGATAAAAGGTTGTACATATTCTTCCAAAATATCTATCACCATCATTTAGCCAATCACTCTCATATTCATAAGAATCTTTACCAAGTCCAATAGATACCTCATAGAGACCTTGTCTCTTTAGAGATGCAATCATCTTCAATTTTCGTTTTGAATATCTTGTGGATGGATTTAGAAGAGGAACTAGAAATCCCGAATCCATATGAAGTTGAACCTACAAAATACCACTACAAAACCAAAAATAATTTGCTCTATGTCAGAATCAAGCCTTCCCTCTCTACATATACACTTTTTCAGGGTCTGTCACGCCCACATCGCCACTCTAAATGAATTCAAAGGAAGCAAGGCACTCTTTGCGGGACTTCTGTGGAAACCCAACTGCTTCTGGTGTATAATGGAGAGTAGAAAGATGTGAAGCTTGCTTGAGGAGGCTCTGATACCATATTAGAATTAATGTGCCATTGATCTTCAGGCAATTAGTGCCATTAGATTTTAATTATTGATGCAGTGAAAAGGAATGAATAATAACCACTGAACAAAACAAATCTCACAGGAAATAGACAAGAATTGCTCAGTATAATTATAGTATTAAATTCATTAATCCCAACAGTATACAATAGTGTTACATAAAGGAGAATTCAAATCATGAGAGATGAATTCAAATCTACCAACTCAAGACTGACTGCATGGCTAACTAGAAGTGTCTAAATCACTATCGGAGTTCGACAGGCTAACTACAGATGTCTAATCCAGTCTCTCAATCAGTTACAATAAGTCAAACTAGTCTAACTCCAGTGGTAAGTGAGAAGTAGGTGAGAACTAGTGCTTTCCCACATGCAGCCATGCATAAATAGTGCTAAATGGATTGGAGGATATCTAATTGAATCTAACTAAAACATAACTAAGATTGACTAGTCACCAACTGCTAATAACTGAAGAAGGATGGTGTTGGCACTCATGGTGGCTCCTAAAATGTAGGGATTGGTATGGGAGGTGCCTAAACTGATGCATGAAGGTGAATTCAGTTCCATTTAGCCTCTATTAGTGTTACCCACACTCTAGTGACTGGTACATGTGGCCCCATTAGGCCAAGTGGACCCAATGGTACTAGTGGACCCAATAATAACTAAACGAATCCTATGTTAAGAAATTATAATCTAATAGATAGTTTGGACAAGGGAGGATTATAAATCCTAACAATACGAGCCTATTAGAGGTTTTTAGTTCTAACACCCCCACATAAGACTAACTAGATGAAATAAGAAAATAAATTAGTCTCGGTAATTTGCTTCCATATTAGGTACTCATGCACAAAAAATCATTATCTATAAATTAGGAAAGAGGAAAAAAACCACATGGGAAACCACCCCCCCCCCAATAGAGAATGTGAAAAAAATACTTTAAGGAGCCTCCTCAAAAAATGATTTTACTCCCAAATAAGCTCTCAACAGGATGGTGCTACTTGGTAAAGGGATTTTTTAATATCCCTATAAACCGTTTTGAAATCCACCTTGTTTTAAGTGCATGTGATCCCATTCATGAGATTTAAACACTTTGAAGTGCTTGAATTATGGTTCTTGACCACTCCTTGCTTTGAATGGATGAAATCCCTTGAAGATTTTGTATAGAACTTGGTCAACTGTAGGAATAAATTATGTAGATCTGGAGAATGAGAAGACATTATGGAGGTTTTGTTCAATAAGAACCTATTTAGGTACAAGTTCTTTAATGGATTCTTCAATTTGAACTTGAATTGGGACAACTTCTTCAAGAAATTTGTAGATCACCTCTTCTTCTGGGCTTGTAAAAGGGTCTTCCTTAGATAAGTGGTGGATCATGGATGAGCATATGTCCTCATATTTCATATATTGTGAAGCTTCTTGGGCCTCTTTCATCCTCTAAATGTATGTGAATTGAAATATCCCGATTTTGACCCCATTATATTAAAATTGCAAATGATGTAAATATTGTTATTAAATCATGGTGAGGAGCTCAAGGCCAAGGCCCCACCATGGATTTACCATTTTATGTATCGGAAATTAAAAGAAATGCATGTGGTTCTCATGCTAGCCAGGCACATTATATTTTGGACATCATGTAAATATGCAAATTTATAAAAATACCCACAACTAGCTATGTCAATGCAACAAAGACATGGGGGCATGATTTCACAAGGAATAGGGAGGGAAAATATTCAAACCTGTGAGCATTAGGGTAAAGAAAAATGTCAATGGGAGAACCCATAAAGCTGTCAACTACCCATTTTGTCTTTTGTGCCCAATCATTTATTTCTTCGAGAAGTTGGTTGAGTTAGTTAAAGCTTTGGGGATGGAAGAGTATGGCAGTCAAATTCGTATTTGGGAAGCCACCCATTTTTTAAAACGGTGTTTTTGAATTATTGGGCAAGTAAATGCTTCGAAATTCATGCCCAAGACATTATTCACCCATACGTTTTTCTGTCTCACACATCTAGAGCTTCGTGTGCATTTATCCTTCACATTTTCAACTATTTTCCTCATTTTCCATGCCCAGAAAATCTGTTTTTGTGTTGCTAAGTGAATGGCCAGCAGAGATTCACAAATTTTGGGTTTATAGCAGTCGCTTTTTCTCCTGTAATGTCTTTATATGTTTTTGAAATCGAATTGTCTCTCCAATGGTTGATTTCTCCATTTGCAATTTCATTTTTGGTCCCCATAACGTTTTTCTACAAACCCATCGGTTGTGTTTTGTTGTTGTGTGCATCCTGTTTGGTCTGAACTGGTTAGGAGTGGAAGAGGCCCAAAATTGTCTTGATAAACCTAGTGAAGAAAGGAACCCCATAAAAATATCAAGATGGGATGGCTATTCTTCTATGCACACCCTGAAGAGCACTGGAAGTGAAGGTATGGCCTGAGGGACTGTGTAGCAGAGAAGGGGACACTTCCTAGTGTTGGGTGTGTAGGTATTGTGGATGCCAAGATAGATCTTGTGTAGGTGTACAAAGCTCTATGTTTGAGCTCACTATCTTAGCAATTGTACCTTTCCACTTCCTTAGTAGCCTGATAAACCCAACTATGTTTGGCTTGGCTGAATTTTGATGTGTATGTGTCTATGTGTGAGACTATTATTCCCTATTTCCTTGTATAAATCATTCCCAACTCGGGGGTGGTAGTGGTGTTGAGAGATTGATGATCCCACTGGCCTATGGTTGGGTGGAACGTTGCAGCGACATAGCTAGTTGCGGGCAACTCATTTACAAGATAAGTGCTCTCTTGTATCTTCTGTTTTAAATCCTGCAATGTATTTGTTTAATGAAATATTATGAACATAATGAATGCTTGAATGAATGATATTTTATTCCACTATGTATTTACATGTATTATGCATTTGTGTATGTATTTTATTTCAATGCATTTTTATGTTTATGTTCATGGGGATAGATTGCCCGGTTATTATGATAGACGGGTGAGTCGCGTCCTCTCTAGAGTAGATGGGAGGGGACGTGACATGAATATGTCATCGTGGGACATGCGTTTTGAAGCTTCTAGTGCCTTCTTCAAGAACCTGGAGCATACCAAATATGTAGAAACTGAGCTAGGGGATAGGATATCCATGGCTGCAATTGCGCTCTCTAATGGCTACAAATGAGCTCTTTGATGATTGCAAATAAGCTCTTTGGTGGTTGCAAGTAAACTTCTTTGATGGTTGTAAATTATCACTCCTTTAATGGTTGCAATTTCACTTATTGATGCCTTTAAATGAGTACTATAAATGGGCTCTTTGGTGTCTACAAAATCCTTCTTTGGTGGCTTCAAAAGCCTTCTTTGGTGGCTTGGAAAAATCCTTCTTCAATCTGCAAGAGTAGTGGCTACAAAATCCTTCTTTGGTGGTTTCCAAAGAATTCTTGGTGGCTGAAAAAGCATTAATTTATGGTTGTTAAAGCCTTCTTAGGTGGCTTCAAAATTTTTCTTGATGGATTAAAAATCTTGGCTACAAAACCCCTTCTCAACCTATAAGAGCAGATAACTGACAAGAAATCATTGAGATGCTAACTAGTTTAGTATCCCCTATGATATAATACCATATAAGAATTGAACATGTATATATCTAGGTACATAAACTAAATGGATATGCAATGAGAATAAAATCATTCATCAAAACATTATGTAGTAAACGGATAACATAAATGACTAAACAAGAAACTCAAAATAGGAGAGAATACAAATAATCAAGTTCATTAATTTAAAAGAGAGGTGGAGAACAGTATTACAAGGCAAGTATTTTGAATTAGTTTTGAAGGGAAATTCAATTTATCATGCTTGCATGAGGTGTGTTAGGATTATCAAGAGCTAAAAAACCATTAGTCATTCATGCTAACTCTACTAGACTAAGTTAAACTGAGTCTAGACTAGTTAATTGATGGAGTGACTAGTTAACTAATGGAGTGATGAGTTAACTGAGGGAAATATCAATTAAATGAATGAATGTTGTGTTAACTCAATGGAACCTTAGTTAAATGAATGAATCCAACCTTTGATGGATAAGAAAAACACAAAGAGGATGCAGAATCTTGGTTGGTGGGCCTTAGAAATTTCATCCAAATGTATCAGTATTCACCAAACATGGAAGCAAAGGCAGAAATCTACCATATGCAAGGTAAATCATCCTTTTGGTGGCATCATCTAGTTAAGTGAAAGGATATTGATGAAGAGGAATCACATGGAAAAATTTCAAGAAATAATTTCAAAAAGAATACCTCTTAGAGCATTATTCTAATAAGAAGATGGAGGAGTTCTTTGAACTCAAATTGGGCAGCATGACCATGGAAGCTTATGAGAAAAGTTTCCTAGAAATTACAAAGTATGTAAACTTTGTAAAATATGAGAAGGTGAATATTAATAGGTTCCTAAGTGGCCTGCTATACATCTACAAGGAAAAACTTCAGTATGACAAACCAAAGGCCCTCAAGGAGGTTGTTTGGAAGGAAAGACACGTGTATGATATGAACAAGAACAAAGCTCCTTATCAAAAGAATTGGAAATATATGAAGAAATACAAGAAAGACCAGAGGAAGAAAGGATTACATCCTGTTTCTTTCATAAACTGTAATCAGAGAAGACAACCGGAGCAAGGTAGATCTAGAGGTGAAGAGCCTTAAGACAAAATATCAAGACCACTTGTTGAATGGTTGGTATGTAAAGAGAATCACTATGCTAAGTAGTGCCCACTTAAGGGAAACATCATTCACAAAATTCAAGGAACCTCGACGGTTGGTGATGTTGGCAGAAGTATTCCAATAATTTATGCAGCCTTGGATGGAAGACAAGTTTAGCCTATCCTCCAATCTCATTTATTTTGACTCTACTTCATCCAATCATTTATTTTCGTCTAACCTTGTATTACATGACTCATCAAGGGTAATCTCCTCATCCTCCATCCCTTTATCTCACCCATTAACCATTTTATAGTCATGATAAACTAATGAATAATTTGTCTTGTGATTACAAAATGATGGAATCAAGAGCTTCAAAGGCATTCTTTGGTTGGAACTTGTGCTTACTTTTACTACATCCACTTCCATCTTCATGGAATATATTAGTTTCCTTTTACTACTACTTGCAAGGACATATGATTCATTATTTCTCAAGGAAATAGTATTGAAGAGGACATATCTTCTAAGTTTTATTACTCCCTACTGAAGGCTAGGTACTATTGCAATCGATTGATCATAGACCCCCTATTAGTTTGAGTTTGATTTTTTTTTAATCCAAACTTTTACGCAATAGTTTTTTTTTTTCTATTAAATAATATGCTTAAATTGATTTGTTTCAAATGCTATTGGCATGGACTTTGACTCCTTATTGTTGGGGTGGTGGAAGGGTTGTCTAAATGGATATCGTTTTAGACAACCCATTAATATTATGTATATTAAAACCCATTAATAGATACATCAAAATATTTATAATACTATAATGATATTTGAATAATATTTCGAGAAGGTTTATGTTATGGTTCTCGGTAGTGAGGATCACTTCATATCGATATCTGGACACATTAATAGATATTTTGACATATCATAAATCTTGAAATAGTCTTATTATTAGTTATATGGACGTTCGAATGAATCCATATGAATATGAAGAGTAATAACCAAAGTTTTAAGATTAAAGAAACATAGAATGCAATAAATATACTATTAAATGTGCTAACATAACTTCATTAATACATTGGCATAACCAAGGACCCTGTCAACCACCGCTTCTCTTGTTCACCACCACCACTGCCTCTAAGACACTACCACCACCATACAACCACCTATGCACAATTATAATTCTAAATCTACAAAACCCTTCATATCTTTTTATCCCATATCTTCTTATTACATGAAAAGTCTAGGTGTCACGCCCCCCCCAAGTGTCACCCTTCAAAAATACGATGAGCATATCTTAGAGGGCATGCGACACTGCCTATCTTGCACTTAGTGGTGTGGTTTCCTAATGCAAGATGCAAGAATGCACCTATATGGAACCCAACCCCCTTAGTTATGTTATGTATTCCTTTATACTTAGTTAAATTTAAGTATGGCTCATTAAATAAACTTTTAAAGTAACCAAGCATGAAAAAGTCACAACACAACATACAACAGATATGATGTGACACTTAACTAAGTTCCTTACAAATTTAATTGAATAGTTTACAAGGTACAACATGGTTCTTGCCCACTTCCTATGGAATTTTATAGATTACAAAGGAAACCAAGGCAAAGGGCCTAAAACCCAAGAATACGGAGAAAAATATTTCACAAGCTATACGTTATTTAATGTTGTTGTCTCCGCATTGTGGGCCATTGGATATCAACCATACCTTGCCACCCATGTTTCCTTGTTTCTCCAACTTTATGCACTATCACATAACTACCTTCTGTGCAATGCCTAGAACTACCTCCGTGCACTTCTAGTACTACTCGTGGCACTGCTATTTCTACCAAATTACCAAGTCTGCTCAACCTACAACTTCCCCAGTATATACAAGGCTGCATACCACATGTTTAGGAACTCTTCCTCACACTTTCCTTCCTTTCCTTGTTTTCATTGTTCCGAATTTATTTTTATGGTGCATCTGTGCCAAGATGGCTTGGATCCACACCCATATTGATGCACCCTAAGCTTCATGCATCCATCTATATAAAGCATCTGTCATACCATTTTCCCTTCATCTCTTGGAGAAACCATGCACCATGCTCTTTCCTGTCTCTACGCATTGCATGAGTCATGCTAATGCCCTCCTAAGATGCACACTTAGTGTTCCCCAAGTGTGTGATTGGGATATATTCCCCCATTTCATTTGTTTCTGCCCCGACAACACCTCTTTCTTTTGGATATTGATCCAATAGTGGCTACAATATTTTGCTCCTCCCACTTTCGAAACATATCTTCATACTTCCATAGATATTATTTTCATTCCCAGTTGTTCTCATCATCCAACAATCCCTTCCACCTAACCATATACTCATGCAAAGACTGACTTTTGTTCTTCATAAAGTTCCTAGCCAACACTTTCTCCACCTTGTGTTCTAGTCACTCCAAGATCATGGTAGGTGTTAGCGCCTGTGCTAAATTTTGAGGATTTTTCATAGATACACCCATACAGATCCCTCTGCAAAAGGATAAGCCAGTAAAAATGAGGGGTAGGGTCAAAAAAAATTCATATCCTATGACCTAAAGGTATGCAGAAGGGGGTTTGAAGTTGCTTGGGAGGATTATTCCTGAGCATGAATGTCAAAACAGTAAAAAATCCTTAGGCGCGACCTTGTAAATGAGCCTGATATGAAAAATCCGATCAAGGATAGGTCTTGGAAAAAAATTGTCGGTGGATATCCAACCCATAAAAGAGATCAAAGGGACAAAAATCATTTCTGCCAAAGAAAAATTGAGAGCGGAAGAGGTAAAAATTTTGTCATGAAAAGTGGAATCCCAACTTCCACCTTCCATGATCTGAGATTTGACAGCTCAAAAAATTTTCACCTAAGATCAACGACATGGAAAGGTGCAAAGGGAGAAAAATGGAAACCCAAAGTTTCTGGGTATAAAAGGTTGAGCTTTCGCCTTCCTCGATCCGCTCAATCGATGGTCCAAATCACTTCATCCCAGATCAACGACATGGAAAGAAAGCGGCGGAAGCAAAAAAGGAAAGGAATTTCAATCTTGAGAGTTAGAAACCTGACTTCCATTTTTGCGATCTGCCACACCGACAGTCCAGAGTGCATCCGCAAAGATCAATGGTCTAGAAAGGAACAGAGGGGTGGAGATCAGAAGTCAGAAACATAATAATTTTCCCCTAAAAGGTTGATCTTCTACCTTCCATGATCCACTAGATCGACGGTCCATAGCACTCCCGCCAAGGATCAATAGCTAGGAAAAGAACGGGAAGGGCGGAAATCGAAAAACATAAATACAAAGTATTTGGTCATGAAAGTTGAAGTCCTGCATTCAGCGATCCGCTAGGTCCAACAGTCAGGAAAAATTCTGCCCATATTAACGGTGTGGAAAGAAAAAGGAGGAAGCAGAAAGGCAGAAGTGGAAAAGTCAGTTTATCCTTTCACAAAAAGTTAAAGTTCCGCTTTCCACTTTCTGGAAAAGTGAGGGGGGCGGAAAGCCAGTTTCTCCTTTCATGGAAAGTTAAAGTTATGCTTTCCACTTTCTGGAAAAGTGCAAGGGGCGGATAGGTGAAAGTGAAAAATTCAGTTTCTCCTTTCATGAAAAGTTAAAGTTTCGCTTTCCGCTTTCCGGAAAAGTGTGAGGACAAAAGGCGGAAGCGGAAAGTTAGTTTCTCCTTTCACAAAAAGTTAAATTTCCTCTTTCCGCTTTCCAGAAAAGTGAGGGGGAGGAAAGGTGGAAGCGGAAAATTCAGTTTCTCCTTTCACGAAATGTTAAATTTGTGCATTCCTCTTTCCGAAAAAGTGTGGGGGAAGAAAGGCAGAAGCAGAAAGGTGGAAGCAGAAAGTCAGTTTCTCCCTTCACAATAATTTGAAGTTGCCATTTCCACTTTCTCGAAAATCGTGGAAGAGGAAAGGCGAAAGCCAAAAAATTTGGTGGCGAAAAAGGTTGAAACCCCGCATCCCATTTTCTGCAGCCCACATCTTTGATCTCAGATCGATGGTCTAGAAAACTTTCGCATATTAGATCAACGGTCCAGATTGACCTCGTTACAAAAAGACAAAATTGAAGGTTGAAAACTGAAAAAGACATAATTTTGGTTATAAAAGAGTGGGATTTTGTTTTCCGTAGACCCCAGATCAACGATCGATAATGAATCTTGCTAAGATCAACGATGGAGATTGATCTCTCTGGTTGAAGACGTAGGGATGAAGAAAACCATTAGAGAATGTCATTTTTAGCAAGTGAATCTGGGTTCTAGTTGTCAGGTTTTCTATTTTAATCCACCATGTGCATCCCAACATGGTTTCATGTTTTGATTTTTGCGATCATGGCGAATCTTCCAGATTAGAATTTTTTAGGATTTTATGTGTGCGGATTTCATCCCCAATCTCTATAAACTGTATTTGGCTATGTTTCAAGGTGGGTCTCAGGAGCCTAGGGGCATTATAAATATACCCTCGTAAGAGGAAGAAAGGGTTGAATACTTTCATTCAGCAGCCTTAATGCTTGGGTTTTGTAGCTCTGTAATTTTCTTGGGAGCACTAATGAAAGCACAGCTTGAATGTCTCAGATTCATCACGGTGTTCACTATTCAGTTTGTTTTTCCTTTGTAAACTTCATTTTCATGTCTGTGTATCTTTTGCTAATGCATTTCTAGTTGTATGTGAGGAATTTGCTCTTTGTTAAGTGCTCTTTACATCAGATCATGCATTTGTTTATGTGTTTCTGGTAAATGTTTCGGAATTCATCTTCTATTCTCCATTGCAGTTACTATCCTTTGTTGTTTATTTTGTTAAAGGTGTTTTCAGGAGATTCATCTACATATAGGTGCCTCCTGTTACATCGGTCTTCTTCTCATTTCTCCCTGCCATCTCTTCAAAGATATTTTGTTGAATATTGATGCTTATTTTGCCTCATATTATGAAGGTTGTTGCGGGTCATTATTTGTTGCAAGTCCTTGAATGTTTCAGGATTTGACTCCATTGCCCAATAGTATTTCTTGTCTGGCTGTTTCACCATCTTTAAAACTTGTAAATATTTTGTTCCCATCATAATCTAGCCTTTTGATTGCTTATTTAAAGCCAAATGTATATGTGAATAACCCTGTGACATAGAGAGCCCTCTCTGACTGTAAGGATAGACTACGGTCTAAATATTGGTTGAAATGGTTACCCCTGTGACTTCCTACCGCAACCATAGGAAAATTATAGGGTGATAACATCTTGGCGTCATTGTCGGGGAACTTGAATTGCTATTATATTCTCGGGAAAACAACATTGTCCTAGTTCTACGACCTAGTTGAGCAGTCAATCGTAGACACATGCTAGTTGTATATGCTCTGGCGACTCCACTCAAAGTGTTTGGAAGCTGACCCCACTGGGAATTCTGACAACCCAGAAGCTGCAAAGATTTTCAGAATTTTCTATGTCAAATCTACTGGGGAAATGATATCAATGTAAATACATGGAACCGAATGGTAAAAAAATAAGGTACTTAGGTCCAAATCTGCTCCAAGATATCTTATCCTTGCTTGTAATTTTTTTCCTGTCATTTCCTAAGATTGTCAAAGAAATTTCCCATGGTTTATGGCACTCAAAGTAGGACCATAGGTTTACCCCTGTGTATCCTTCTTTAAGAACTGAAAGTAACCCTTTACCTTGTACATATTATTTTGACCAAGATCCTTCAGTCAAGCCACATAAGAACAATGATCATACCTGTAAAACTCATGGTGCTATGGTTGATACTGCTTCTTTTTTCTGAGTCTCTAGAGAGGGATTCCCAACCCTTTTCTGATAAAGAGTGCCCCTTATTTCCCTCTGAATTAGCCTCATTAAGCTCCACTGCCACAGAGCAGCCTGCTGCCCTATCCATGTCTCCCACCGCTTTAGAGATTAAGTATCCTTCATCATCCAGTTTCACAACCCCTCACAGCTCTGCAATTCCTCGCAGTACATTGATTCCATCTGTCACACTTACTTCAATTCCTCTTGCAAACCTTGCTATAATCCCAGGAAAGGATAAAAGGTTTTCCCCTATACTTCTTGTTTTTGTTCTTCATGACCTCCCCCAGGGATATGCCCAAAAGCTAAAACAATTTAAGGGGGATAGGGGGTATTCAGTCGAGGAACACTTGGAATGGTTCTCAGACTGGACAAACTTGGAGGAAGTAGACCATGAAGATAGTAAAGTCAAACTGTTTTCTCAAAGCCTTGCTAGAGAAGAAAGAAAATGGTTCACAAATATTCCTGACAACTCCATTCTGGACTATCAAGCTTTTGAAGATTCTTTCAAAGACAAATGGGCAGAAAATAAAAAACCCAACGAGTGTTTGTCCCAATTCCATTCCATGAAGAGGGGAGGGAGTAAATCTATCCAAGACTTTTCTGACAGGTTTATGAAAGTATATAATTCCATCCTTTCCTAGTTCAAGTCCCCCCCTAATTCTTCCCAGCTCCAATATGCTAAAGCTTCTGATAGTGAGTTTACCTTATGGTTGAGTGAAAAAAGATCTTCCTCCCTGACCGATATGATGAAGGATTTTATAGAGTTAGAAATAAACATGACTGCTGCTAAAGAGAAAAGGAGAGAAGAGGGAGAAAGAAGGAAGGATAAAAATCCTAAACAACATTCTTCCTCTGACTCACAAGAGGCCAGAATGGACATGATGATGAAAATCATGGGAAAATTGATGGAGAGTCTTACTATGGACAACAGACCACCTCCCATAGAAAATCAGGAGCAACAGAATAGAAACCAGAACTTTAGAAGACCCCTTCCTCCTCCAAGAAATCAAAGGATTCCTAAAGACCAGCAAATCATACCACCTTTCCTGGATAATTATATTACTGAGGAGGGAGGAGAAGATCCAATGGAAAATAAAAAACATCACTTTGATAATATTGATTTCGGGATATACCTTGCTGAAGAAGGAGACAATTTTTTTGCTCGAGAAGAGGCTTCCCCTGTTCAATTAGTAGTTACCCTTTCGCAGCTGCAATTTATTTAAAGACTGTTGCACTGCAACCATTTCTCCCCAATTTTCTTAAATTTTGGGGCCCCTCCTTTCCGTTTAAAGCTGCTCTGTTTTCGTTTGATCCATGAAGGTTTGGTCTTGCTTTAGCATTGTTTGATCCTAATGATGATTTTGCGGCCCATTTCTAGAGGATGCATGTTTTTTAGATTTTGTTATTGGTCGCAGAATCGAATGCGGCCGGCTAGCCAGAAACCCGTCTGATCGGTTTCCCATTGTCTCTGAGGTGAATCAGCTAGACCATCGATGTTCTGAGTGTTCCATTACTTAGTTTTTCAGGCGTCTTTTATGTTGAATCGGGGGCTGTAATCTTTGTCTCGTCCGCCGTCGCGGCTCTCAAATCGGGTTAGCTTTCGAAGTGTGAAACGATCCGCTCCTCGATGCCCACCGCGTGACTATATCTTTTCTTCATCCGCCGTTGCGGCCAAGAGATCTATTTCACTTCCGACGTCTAAGCTTTCTGACTTTCGACTTAAAGTTTTCCCGCCCTTTCCGTCGCATGCCTGAAGTCTTCCCCCTTCCGCCGTTGCGTCTAGGATAGTGGTTTAGCATCCATTATACAAACTCTTCCGACGTCCGATGCAAAGTCTTTCTAGCCCGCGTCTTCACCCCGTCAGCTCTGTTCTTTCCGCCGTTGCGGATAGGAGAACCTTCTCCTGTCCGATGTCAGAGCCTTCCAAGGGCTGTTTCAGATCTTCCCACCCAAAAAGACTTAATCCAACCTCTTGTCGATTATAGAGATACAGCTAGTCATTTTCCGTGGATTGGTAATTTCATTTCACATTATTTGTGCAGTTATGCTTTCAATGATTGACTCTCGTTGTTGTTTGCAGGTGAAATCCTGGAAAATGATAAAAATTGCCACGACAAGAAGGGAGGCGGACCGTTGATGGTAGTATGACCAAAACCAGTTCGAAGACAATGAAAGCACGAGTCCAAAGGATACAACAGTTACTTAACCAATCATGAATATGCAAGAAAAGACAAAACAAGATATGGGAATGTGAAGTGTTTGAGAAACTGAAAGACCATGCGTCTGGGGCGAAAACGAAACGCTCTGTAATTGTAGTTTAAATATAGGAAAGTGGAACTAAGAAAAGGTTTTTTCCCTGGAAAATTTTTGTAATGTTTACTTGTAAGAGGAACTATTTCGTTTTGCAAAGGAAAACTGCAAGTTTTCCTGCTGGAGAGAGTGAAATGTGGAATGTATCAATGCAACTCAATGAAGAATGTTGAAGAGGAACTATTTCGTTTTCAGCCATGTTTCATTTACTGTGAGAGTGTTTAATTTCCTGAACCTATGTTCTTGTTAAATGTTCTTCAGTATCTTCAGGATTTCTTCCACTGTGAGTAATAAGTGCTGTTCATAAAACGATTAGCTATCTGATTGTTTAAATATATGTAATTCTTCATGTGTCTTGAATGGAGTATCAGCTACCTATAATCCTTCATTATGCACGTACAAAATGTATTACTCACCGATAAATGCTAATTCTGCTCCCTAGGGATAGTTTAGATAAATAGTTTATCTTATTGCCATATGTGATTTGAATGTTTGCGAGCCCTAAGATGAGAGGTAAGAACCTGCGCATCACATTGTGATTGCTCCCTGCATTTTTATCACCCTGCATTGTTAGTTAGGCACCTGCATTTCATTGTTTAAGTCAAAATACAAAAAACTCGGTGGACCGGGCCACAACCGGTAAACCCTTTGTTTGTTGTTTGACCTACGATAGCCGGACCGTAAACCGGACGGATTCCCTACACCAAACAGTCAACGGGCTAGTTGGGAACGTTGATTGGGGAGAATCCCTTACTGTTGCAGCCTGCGAATTTCCAGGCCTCAACAAAGACATAATATGCTTTGTGAAGAATACAATCAGTATGATCAGAGTAACTGTTTTCCATTTTGTTATGACTCATTTGAGTTTCTGAGACAAAAATTAAGAGCCTCTAAGCAAACAAAGAAACTTGAGGATATGGATAATTCTATGGCATTTGTAGGAGTGGAAAATGAGAAGGATGAACAAGTAGAATATGCTTTGCATTCCCATCTTTATTTTTATAAGCAGGAAGATGATCAACCTAGTGTTGTATAGGAGGATTATTATAATTTGTTGATGAGGAATGCCCTCAACTTGTTATGAACTCTGTCTGTGGTGGTTTTGAAGAAGATTTTAGTCCACCTATATATGATGAATATGAATATGGTTACTTGGATGATGCACCTGAAGAACCAACAGTCTGCAATAAAGGATTGAATCACCTGGAAGAATATGAGGGTCCTAAATGGGATGTCTCTTCATGTTTTTCAAATTCAGAATTGTCATGTCTAGAAGAGTGCATTTCACTTGATTTTCTTGAAGAGGGGGATCTTATTTCTGCTGAAGTACACTAAGAGAATCAAGCTGTTACTTCAGAAATTTTAAAGGGGATTGTTGATGCTCCATTTGAAAAATGTCATGAGCATTATTTTCAAGGCTCTTGTGAAAAACAGTTTGATCTTGTGCAAGTGGAGTTACAATTTGAGCATCCTTATTGGTGCAAGCAAATGATAGAAAAATTTGAAGACTGTCAGGGATTTTATGATCTAATGGACGTGTATATGGAGAAACTTCGTCATGGAAGGTACATAACAATTTTTTTTGAAGGTTTTGATAATCTAGTAGCTGAACATGTGGAGAAGCTTTGCAGTGAGAATGGTGGGTTATGTTTGTGCGGTAAAGATCAGATTCTCTATCATAACCTTTTACCATTCAGTTCTTCCTTTCTGATTTGGATCAAGCATGCTGAAAAGACCCAATCATTAGATCATTTGCTTGATTGGATTCAATGGCAGCCAGAATTTAGTTGACTGGATAGTGATTCTCAGTAAGTAGGATAGGTAGGTGTGAATAAGCTCGACATGGCGAGCATTTCTTTTAGCAATTTTTCAGTTTGTTTTCAGTGTCTGTACATTTTTTGTTTTTCAGAAAAGGTTGGGGATTTCAAGAAAAGATTGGGACCAACCCAATGGATCAGGCACATGGTCTACGTGGTTCTTTGCTACCTCATAGGGAGGATATCATCCCCGAGTTGGATCCATTGTTAGCACCTATGCTAAATTTTGAGGATTTTTCACAGATACACCCATACAGATCCCTCTACAGAAGGATAAGCTAGTAAAAATGAGGGTTAGGGTCAAAAAAATTTCATATCCTATGACCTATAGGTATGCAGACGGGGGTTTGAAGTTGCTTGGGAGGCTTATTCCTAAGCCTGAATGTCAAAACAGTAAAATATCCTTAGGCATGGCATTGTAAATGAGCCTGATATGAAAAATCCGATCAAGGATAGGTCTTGGTAAAAAAGAAAAAGTGGAGATCCAACTTGTAAAAGAGATCAAAGGTCCATAAATCATTTCCACCAAAGGAAAATTAGGAGAAGAAGTGTGGAAGAGGTAAAAATTTGGTCTTGAAAAGTGGAAATCCAAATTCCACCTTCCGTGATCCTGGATCCAAGGGCTCAGAACATTTTCACCTAAGATAAATGGCATGGAAAGGTACAAAGGGAGAAAAACAAAAACCCAAAGTTTCTAGGTATAAAAGGTTGAGCTTCCACCTTCTGCGATCCACCAGATCGACGGTCCAGAGCACTTCCACCCAGATCAACGACGTTGAAAGAAAGTGGTGGAAGCAGAAAGGCAGAAGCAGAAAAGGAAAGGAATTTCAATCTCAAAAATTAGAAACCTGACTTCTATTTTTCGCAATCCGCCAGATCGACAGTCTAGAGCGCATCCACAAAGATTAACGGTCTGGAAAGGAGAAGAGGGTCGGAGATCGAAATTCAAAAAAATAAGAATTTTCCCATAAACAGTTGATCTTCCTCCTTCCGCGATGTGCCAGATTGACAGTGAAGCGCGCTCCTGCCAAGGATCAATGACTCAGGAAAAGAATGGGAAGGGTGGAAATCGGAAACGAAAATACAAAGAATTTGGTCATGAAAAGTTGAAGTCCTGCTTTCCGCGATCCTCCATATCCAATGGTTAAGAAAAAATCCTCCTATATCAACGGTGCGGAAAGAAAAAGGCGAGAGCGGAAAGGCGGAAGCGAAAAAGTCAGTTTCTCCTTTCACGAAAAGTTAAAATTCCACTTTTCGCTTTCCGTAAAAGTGCGTGGGAAAAAAGGCGGAATCGGAAAGTCAGTTTCTCCTTTCACGAAAAAGTTAATGTTCCGCTTTTCAGAAAAGTACGGAAGCGAAAAGTCAATTTCTCCTTTCACAAAAAGTTAAAGTTCCGCTTTTCGAAAGAGTGCGGGAGTGAAAAGGCGAAAGCAGAAAACTCAGTTTCTTCTTTCACGAAAAACTAAAGTTCATCCTTCCACTTTTCAGAAAAATGCGGGAGCGGAAAGGGGGAAGTGAAAAGTCAGTTTTTCCTTTCACGAAAAGTTAAAGTTTCACTTTTCTCTTTCAGGAAAAGTGCGGGGATGGAAAGGAGGAAGCGTAAAATTCAGTTTCTCCTTTCACAAAAAGTTAAATTTCCTCTTTTCGCTTTCCGTAAAAGTGCAGGGGTGGAAATGTAAAAGCAAATAGTCAGTTTCTCCTTTCACAAAAAGTTGAAGCTCCGCTTTCCGCTTTCCAGAAAATTGCGAAGGCGGAAAGGTGGAAGCAAAAAATTTTGGTCACAGAAAAGGTTGAAATCCTGCATCACGCTTTCCACAACCCACATCTTTGATCTCCTATCAACGGTCCAGAAAAATTCTACATCTTTGATCAACAGTCTATATTGACCCCGCAGCAAAAAGACAAAATTGAAGGTCGGAAACGGGAAAAGACATAATTTTGGTTATAAAAGAGTGGAATTTTGTTTTCTGCAGAACCTGGATCGATGACCGATAATGAATATTGATAATATCAATGGTGGATATTGATCTCACTGGTTGAAGATGCAGGGATGAAGAAAATCGTTGCAGAATGTCATTTTCAGCAAGCGAATCTGGGTTCCAGTTTCCATATTTTCTATGTTGATCCACCATGCGCATCCCAGTGTGGTTTCCTATTTTGATTTTTGTGATCATGGTGAATCCACCAAATCAGAAGTAGTTAGGATTTTATGCATGCATATTTGATCCCCAATCTCTGTAAACTGTATATGGATCTGTTTCGAGGTGGGTCTCGGGAGCCTAGGGGCACTATAAATATACCCTCATAAGAGGAAGAAAGGGTTGAAAAATTTCATTCAGAAGCCTTAGCGCTTGGGTTTTGTAACTCTGTCATTTTATTGGGAGCACTAATGAAATCATAGCTTGAATGTTTGAGATTCATCATGGTGTTAATTTTTCAGTCTATATTTCCTTTCTAAACTTCATTTTCATGTCTGCGTATCTTCTGCTAATGCATTTCTAGTTGTATGTGGGGAATTCGCTATTTGTTAAGCACTCTTTGCATCAAATCATGCATTTGTTTATGTGTTTCTGGTAAATTTTTTGGAATTCATCTTCTATGCTCCATTGCAGTTACTAGTATTTTTTGTTTATTCTGCTAAAGGTGTTTTCAGGATATTCATCCACAGATAGGTGCCTCCTGTTACATCGGTCTTCTTCTCATTTCTCCCTGCCATCTCTTCAAATATATTTTGTTGAATATTGATGCCTATTTTTCCTCAGATTATGAAGGTTGTTGTTGGTCCTTATTTGTTGTAATTCCTTGAATGTTTCAGGATTTGACTCCCTTTCCCAATGGTATTTCTTGTCTGTCTGTTTCACCATCTTTAAAACCTCCAAATATCTTGTTCCCATCAGAATATAGCCTTATGACCACTTTTTTTAAGCCAAATGTATATGTGAATAACCCTGTGACATAGAGAGAGAACTCTCTAATTGTAAGGCTAGACTACAGTCTAAAGATTGGTTGAAATGGTTACCCCTATGACTCCCTAAGTCAATTTGTTTGTGTCTTTCCTCCCTTCACCTGCTTCATAATACTTAAGGAAACATTATCACCACCCAACGCTTCATTAATATTTTCTTGCAAGTTTGAGAGCACCTGCGAGTGACTCCCATCTAGAAAAATACCATGTTCATCATTTTCTTCCAATGCAACAAGATACGCCTTCCTACTCAAATCGTCTACAACTTTGTTTAGTTTTCTCAGTCGATACTCAATGATCATGTCGAATTTTTCCAAAAGGTCTTTCCACCTCTCCTACTTAGGTGACCACTTTGGTTGTGTTGCGAAGTAGCTTGTCTATCTTCAACATTATCTGTCTTCACTACAAATAATTTCCCAGCAAGTAGTGCCTACATAATTACATGCAGTGCACAACTATGGTCATCTCCTTCTCATCGACATGATACTATCGCTCATGATCGTGTAGTTTCCCACTCTCATAAGCAACCATATGACCTTCTTGCATTAAGACTCCTCTTAAAGGAAAGTATCATGTGAGTATCATAATCCATTTCAAAGAGGTTTAAAGTATAGAGAGATTTAGTTTAAGAAGGAAAGTATCAAAATCCATTTCAAAAAGGTTTAAGGTATCTATGACAAATTGATTGATTCATGTATCATAAAACTGAACCGATTAATTGATTAATTAACTATAAAGGATGATTAACATACAAATTCTCAATGATTTCTCGACATAATTTTGAATTTTGTGTTTTAGTTTAGAACAGTAATGGTATGGATAATTTGATTTTTGATTTTTGTTTTATAAAACTATTTTTTTAATTTGTTAAAAAAATGGAAATATTTTATCATTTAAAATAATTTTATTTAAAAAATATATTAAATAAATATATTTTATTTAAGTGACTTATTATTTGAAATAAATATATTAAATAAGATGGTTATTTTTTTTCTCCGAAATTAATTTTATTTATAAAATATATATTTTAACATAATTTGTTATTGCTATTTAAATAATAATGCCCCATCATTCTTGAATATTTTATTATAATTTTTATTATTATGATGATGATTATGGTTAGCGTCCACTGAGACCAAACTTGGTCTATCGGACCTAAAGAAACCAATTAATTAGTTTGTTTTTAAAATTGTATTCCTATGCTCAAAGAGCTTTGTGAGAAGCGTCCCGAGCTCCCTATAATTTTGATAAGTTAAAATGCTAGGAAGGTCAGTATTGCAACAAAGATTATGGAAATGAGATCTAATTTGGGTGTACGTAGGGCACTCTAAGAGGAAGTGATTTTCATCTTCAATGTTCCTATTCTCACAAAGATGGCAGATCCTTTCCACCCATGGTGTTTTAGGAACTATCCAATGACCTATTTCACTATGGAGCTCATGAGAGCTTGTTCTTATCTTGGCTATATTAATTTTTTTCTTTGAAATGGTTAAAACAGAGAGGCAATTTTGATCTGCTAGAGTAGGTTTGATGAACTCCTTATAATATCTTAATTTTCTTTTAGCCTCCAAATCTTTCTCAAACCACATTTTCTCTTTAAACTTAGAAGTAACAATATTTTTAATGTTATTAATATTTTGCAATGCAATATTTTTGTCGATCTCCTAATGGTTTAACCATGCCCTCATATCTTTATACCAACCTCGCTTGAGCCTTAGGTGGTTTTGGCTAACATTAAAAGCTAGTTTAGGAAGTCTATGGTCTCCCATGTTATTGATTGTGTGGTTGTATAATAGGAGCCTAGTCATAGCTAGGCTCTCGATAGGGGAAATACCCACTTCTATAAGGAGAATATGTTATATTTTTATCATTTAAGCAATATGATATTAGGATCTTATCTGAGAGAATAACATGCACAACAATCAATCACAAGAGACAATAGACACAAATATTTTCCTTGGGGAAACCATAAAGGATAAAACCCTGCAACTTCTTCAGAGATAGAATGAGCACCAATGGCAACAGTAAAACCCAAAGATAGAAAGATGATCTCCAATAGTTGTTCTCTCTCTCTCACTTGAGCAAGCTTCTTCTCTCTCACCTATGCACTATAGCTGGGTGAGTGTGTGTGACAAATAGAGAGTCTCACTCTCTATTTATACTAGTTTATGACTTGACAATTACTTACTAGGGCTGAATTATCTATGAGAGTTTAATAACCCTAGTGCCCCACAACTGTGGGTACTTTACCCCCGACTTACAAAGGAGGGTTAATATCTGTGACTTTACATGACTTGATTACATTAATGAACCTCCTGATAGGAACATCGAGGACCAATGAAATACAATATATGAAATATGCAAGTGAATACATTCCAAAGTTACAAATACATCAACACTCCCTCTTAAATAGGAAGGTATTCTCTTGACACAATTCATCAACACAAGTCTTCTTCTTTGGATCATCATCAAAGCTGGATCATCATCAAAGTTGGATCATCATTGGATAATCATCACTAGATCATCATCATCAATGCTCCGCTATCCTGATCAAATGGTGCTATCTCTCAATTCTACTTGTCACAGGAATTTCTACAGAGCTAGCCCTTTTTCATGCTAGTTGTAGGCCTAGCCTTCGTGTAGGTCTTCATCTTCTTCAGCACTTATATCTGACCATGGGAGGAATACATCCACATCCATGTTAGAAAGGCTTGTCCAACACTTACATTTAACCATGGGAGGCCCAGCCTATCACCATGCTAGAAAGGCACGCCCAACACTCACATCTGACCATGGGAGGCCCAGGCTGTCACCATGTCAGAAAGGCCCAGCATTTTCATCCTTCAGCATGGTAGGACACACCATCTACCTTTTGAGGAAAGGCCTAGCACTTACATCCTTAGACATGGTATCTACCATCCGAGGAAAGGCCCAACACTTACATCCTTCAGCATGGTATTTACCATCTGAGGAAAGGCCCAACACTTACATCTGACCCAGTTAGAAAGGCCCAGCACTTACACCCTTGGCATGGTAGGACACACCATCTACCATCCGAGGAAAGGACCAGCACTTACATATACTGGCATGATAGGACACACCATATATCATCCATAGAAATGTCCTACACTCACATCTGACCATGGGAGGAACCAATCCAACCACCATGTCAGAAGGGCTATGCACTTACATCTAACCATGGGAGGAACTAATTTGAATGGTTTTCCTTTTTATGATATTTTTTTTTATCTTAAATGAATTAAACATATGATTGATGGAAATCCTTTTTTTTGTAAGCTAGACTAGATTAGATTACTCAAAAATATCAATAAAGGTTTAGATGGCTAGTCTTCCACAAGGGAAACCACACCAACCACAACACATGAGATTGTTAATGTGAAACAACATTAATATGTCGTCATTGTATATAAAGAACCGATCTGTTGATTTCCTTTCTCTAGTATTTTGTCTATAATATCTGAAATAACTGAAATCATAACTAGCATAAGTAATGATAAAAAATAAGAACTAGAATAAACAAGACTAGGGAGCTCATTTATCATCAGAAAATGATATCATGGGTGCCTTTAAATCCTAGAAAGTAGAGTGGTCCTTTGATGTTGGTGCTTTCTCCTTGAATTCAACACCGATGGTAACTTTCGAAAGTAGGTTGATCTTGGAATCCATCCTTATAACCTAGTCCTAAAGCTCATCCATCTGAAGAAGAATCTCCTCATGCTCCACCTTGCTATCTGATAGAGCCTTCCCATGAAATGACTTTGTTCACCAATATAGAATGATAGTTTTAACATGTTTGGTGTCGTGGGTTCAATATTTCTCTACCTTAGGGATCTATGAAGCCATTTTTTGTTGCATATCCTTGTCTCTTGTCATCACCTAATCTTGCTTTACCCATTCCTTTGCAGCCTCAATTTACTGTTGAATTCATGTTGGGGTGTGCCTCATGTAGTACATGTTGGTTTATTGGTCAATACTGAGAGGGCGGGGTGAATTAGTATTTTTATATTTTTTACTAATTTAACCACTTTTTAAATATATCATTAAATACACATAACAACAAGAATACACATAACATAATTTTAATGTGGAATCCCAATAGGGTAAACCACCAATACGTCCTATTATTGCAAAATTGTTATTTACAAATATTGTTTCCTGCTGCTATAGACAAGGATGGTATTACACCCTATTTACCAACTACTGGAAGGAAGTTATGACCCCCTAGTTTATTAGCTACTACTGAAAGGATGCTACGACACCCTATTTACAAGCTACTACTGGAAGGAGGCTACGACCCCTTGGTTTATCAACTGCTACTGAAAGGATGCTCGACACCCTATTTACCAACTACTACTGGAAGGAGGCTATGACCCCCTGGTTTATCAGCTGCTACTGAAAGGATGCTACAACACCCTATTTTGTCAGCTACGACTGACAGGATGCTCCTACACCCTATTTACCAGCTTCTACTGGAAGGAGGAAACAACCCCCTGCAGCCATGTTACCCGCCCTAGCACCACCCTGCCACCCTAATATGTTTTCTGTAATATTCTAGATTTATTTTCCCTCCATACTTTGTCACACCCACTGGTCTTTGTTTATGATGATGTAGACCTCGAGACCCTTTCTCTCACTCATACTTATGTGTATAAGTACCTTCATTTCTCCTACAGATGCATATCTTTATTCTGGAAACATACCCTTTCACAATCATGCCCTTTCAAGTCTGATAGTCACACCTTTTCAACAATCTATGATTAATGATTTTTTAATTAAATAATTAATTAAAAAATTCTTGATCACTTCTGATCTGTGAGGGATCCCTTCTTCTCTGATCACAAGATTCGTCAAACCAATGCCTGTGGACTTCCTCTCCTCCTTCAGCTGGAATACTCTATCTTCATACCTTATGGCTTCTCTTTTTCTCACGTCTGTGGGCTTCTTTTCCTCCTTTGCAAGTTCTCTCTGGGCTATCTTCATCGCAAGCTCATCTAGACATGTTTCTCTCACAAAACACAGGCTTCACCTTCCATCTACGAGTTTCCTATTGGACATTCTTCTTTACCATTTATGGATGGACCTCATAATTCATTTTCATAGCTCGATTTAGCGTTTTCTGGTGCTTCTTCAATACCCTTATCCAGAATCAATCCAAACTGTTGATCTAATTTTGAGTCTCTTTGGTCCGTCGATATAGCACAAAGATTTCTTCCTCGAAATCGTATTTTTGCACCACGATTTCCTTATCAACGATTTAGCATTGTTGATCTTCGTCGGACATTTTATTGACTATTTATTTGAGGTAAGATGTGGATTGCAAAATGTGGGTTTATGACTTTTCCAAAATGTCTTTTCACGATTTTCGCAGTTGTCTTTCTGCACCAATCGTTATGCATCACCATTGATCTCCTGCAGGATCTTTCGTGACCTTTGATCTGAGGCAAGATGCAAATTACGAGATGCGAAGACGTAACATTTCCTCAAATCGTATCTCGACTTTCCGCAAGCTCCTTTCTATAAGCTCCTTTCCGCGATCTTCTTTTCACAAGCTCCTTTTCACAAGCTTCTTTCCATAATTTTTCTTCCGCACCGTTGATCTTTTGCGAAGTCTTTCCCGACCTTTGATCTTCCAGATTGCAGGTTGTGGGTTCATATAATATTTACACGTTATTTTTGCATTTTCCTTCCGCATCGTCAATCTCTTTTTAGTGAAACTAATCTCAACCGTCTAGTCTTCTGGATTGCGGGTTGCGGGTTCATAGAACCTTTAAACATTATTTATGCAATTCCCTTTCTGCATTTTTCTTCCACACCGTCCATCTCTTTTTGTAGAACTAATCTCAACCGTTCGATCTTGATTGTTGCGGAACTTCATCCTTCCTCCTATCTTTTTTGGAAATTATCCTTAACCATCAGATCTCCTGCGGGATGCTTCCTGACTGTCGATTTCAGATCGAATGCGGATCTCACCATGAATTTACGGATCTGCACGATTTCTTTGTGGAAATCCTCTGCGACAATTTCTAACAGTTTTGAAGAGTTTTATACACAGAGAATTTCATCATGCTGCTGATTATATGGAATTTATAAACACTCTCACAGATATAGTTTCTTTGTTCTTTGATTGTTACATATACTATATCTCCTGTTTATTTCACTCTTCTGCAGTTCCACTCTTCGTTTGTCTAACCAGCTTTGTAATTCATACTGCATCTCTACTTCCACTCGATCTACGTTCTTTGTTTCATTAACCATTGTTTACATCATACTGTCGACACTGTCTTGGAAGTCTTTAGAACAGTCATTCATGATGTCTTATCATCCATGTCCATCTCATCCATTGCATTTGTTATAAATGAACTTTTATGACATCATCATTAGGATACCATCATATTCCATGTCATCATATGTGTCATGCCACATCCTCAACTATGCCATGCCATGACTTCACTACCTTACTCTTTCACTGAGTTTGTTCTGCCATCATCATTAGGACACCATCATATTCCATGTCATCATATGTGTCATGCCACATCCTCAACTATGCCATGCCATGCCATCACTACCTTAGTATTTCACTAAGTTTGTTCTGCCATCATATCCACTAGTTATTCCTTTGTCATTCGTGAACACCTTTGACATCAACGACAACTAAGTATTCAACAATATCCCCCTTTGGCATTGATGGAAACCTCTAAACAATCTCCCCCTTTGATGAAAATGACAAAGGATAACCTATTATGCCAATGTTGTACCTATTTTGATATAGGATTTCCTTGTCTTTCTACTTTCTGAAAACTCCCCCTATCATCATATCTCCCCTTTGTTAAATGAACTGTGTTATTTAATCAATGTATTATCATTTATCTTAACACTTCCTTCTTGCAATAGGTTCTTGGATGATAATCTTAACTAATAGATCCATGGACTCCCCCTGTTACTGTACTTCCTCTCCTTTGTAAACATTTTTGTGACAGAGTTTACACTCAACATTTTTTTCTCACACTCTTCCATTTTCTGTCTAGGATACATGTTTTTTTTAACTATTTTCTTGTTGTCATATCTAATGGTCTATTCTTCCTATAAGTTAACTGGCTTCTTCTTTTACAAGAATTCCTTAAGCATGTGCATTTATATCTTCATATAAAAACCTAGCATATACTGCTAGATTCTTTTAGATTTTAGATCTATATTGTCAACTATCCAGAGACCCATAACTTCAGATCCTTGAAACAGTTATTACTTCAGTTTATCACATAGTTTCTCTGGTCTCACCATCTCAAACACAAACACTCATAACCTCAACCTTTTCCTTTGTCAATGCTGAACTCATCATGTTACCTTATCAATAGACTGCATTTTTTATTTTTTAGATTTGAGTTTTCTTCTAATGTTAACAATTTTTGTGTGTCATGACTTCAAATACTAAGTGAACATAATCATCTTTATCTTCTATTTGATTGCAGACATCATGGTCTTCATGACTATCACATTTTGTTGTTCTCGCGTTACTTCATACTTTCTCTTATGTCATCCATACACCAACCTTGATCACCCATCATCTTTGAAGAAGATAGCTTTCAATATCCTTCAACATTAGAAACCAATTGAGTTTTTTCTTGGATACCAATTGGAATTTTCTGACTTTAAATCCCCCATAGTATAATATCCCTTCTAATGTTATTTTCATGTTTTTCTTTAAATCACGAGAGACGTTTTTAGAAAAGGATGCCACATTCATCACTACATCCTTCTTCATCACCTTCATCTTCATCGGTGTATTCTTTTATATCTCCATCTTGCTTTTCCTCATAAAGGATATCATCCTTATTTATGCCTCTATTATGCTCATCGTTATCTTTGGAGACCTCACTGATGTTTGAAATATTTATTTATTCTACATCTTTGGAGTCTTCCTTTCTTCTCCACATATTTTGTTTGATGTTCTGAGATTTGTTTGAAATGGTATTCCTTGCAGGAGTCTTCTGTTTACAATCTCTTGCCATATGTCCATGGTTATTACACTTATAACATTCTATGTCATATGTTTGGAGTATTGTAAAAATATTCTTATTTCCCTTCGATCTATTACTTGATGACATCTTCTTGTATTTAGAAACCTTTCTTCAGTTCTACAATTTAAGGCTTTATGACCAAAATTATTACAAGAATAGCAGTGACCTAAAAATATCTTTAGATATCTATTTGGTCTCTTGGGTGCTATATTATTTCTATTTTTATCTTGAGAAATTAAGCATGCTTTCTTGCATCCTTCCTTTTTTGCTGGAGTCTTTAGTACTTCAACATAGCTTTTCTTAATTCCTTCTTGATTGGTGACTGGGAAACTCTCTGGCTTATTTTGTTTAATGAACCCTAAACCATATCTGTCACTGGATGATCTTTGGCTGTTCAGAATGTCATCTAGAATCCTTGAGTTGTTCTCAAACTTTGATTTAGTGGATTTTTCATCAACTCCTTCTCTAAGTTGAGTAATTTATTTCTTAATTTTTTCAGAATCTTGAATTCTCTTCCTGAGAAAAACTTCTAGGTCTTCCTCACTTTTCTTGGCCTCTTGAAGTTGGGTTCTCAAATCAGTAATAATCGGATTTGTCTCTTCTTGGTATTTAGATAGTTTCTCTTTCAAAACTTTGTTTCTTTTCCTACATATTTCAATTTCATCTAGAGCAGCTATGTATTGAGCTTCTATGTCCACTTCTGATTCCTCATCTAAATTTTTTGTTCCTATAAATAGGATATCTTCATCTTCACTCGTCTTGTCATCTTCACTTTCTTCCTTGGAATAGAAGTTCTTATTTTTTTTCTTCAACTTCTTCTTACCCTTATGACAACAAGATTCTTCATGGTCACTCTCCTCTTGTTTTGGGTAGGAACACTTAAGGGAAAAATGTCCAATCCTTCCACAGTTAAAACATTTAAAAGGTAGCTTACCTTTGTATTTCCCGGTTCCTTTCTTAAGTCCACTTACAAACAGGGCTTCCTCATCATCTAGATTCTATGATTGATTTTTGGAAGAGACTTTAAACACTGCTTCTTTCTTTGAGGTTTCATTTAGTCCAGTTCTCATCTCATATGCAGTGAGAATTCCATGCATCTTATCTAATGTCACTATTTTAAGGTCATCTCATTCCTCTAAGGTGGAAACCTTTGAGTCATATCTCATTAATAATGTTCTTACTATCTTTCTTACCACTTCTTTTTCTTTCAATTTTCCTCCAAGACCTCTAATAGCATTAACCACCTCATCTACACAAAGAAGGTATTCCCCAATATTCTCTTCTTCTCTCATTTTGAGGCTTTCAAATTGAATTTTATATGTCTGCAGTTTGGATTATTTGACCTTAGATTCTCCTTCATAGGTAATATTCAACTTATCCCAGGCTTGTTTGGCAGAAGTGCATTGCATAACCTTAGTAAACATAGTGTTTATTAATCCACTCAATATTGCATTTAGGGCTTTGGAATTTCCTTCATATTGGCCTATTTCTAATGTGTATGTAGAGTACTAGTTTCCTATAGTAGCCTCTTTTTCAATTGCATCCCAAACCTTCCATCCAAGGGACATCAAATGGCACCTCATTCTTACACTCCAGTATGCATAGTTTTCTCCTGTAAATAGTGTAGTTATGTTAGTGGCCAAGCCTTCTTGTTGATCCATAGTGGTTTTATAAAGGATCTACCTTCCAGTGGTTAAACTGTACTGAAGGAACCCGCTCTGATACCAATTGTTGGTTTATTGGTCAATACTAAGAGGGGGGGGGGGTAAATAAGTATTGTTATCTTTTTTACAATTTAACCACTTTTTAAATCTATCATTAAATACACATAACAACAAGAATACATAGAACACAATTATAGTGTGGAATCCCAATAAGGTAAACCACCAATACGTCCTATTACTGCAAAATTGTTATTTACAAATATTTTTGTCTGCTGCTACATACAAGGATGGTATTACACCCTATTTACTGGCAACTACTAGAAGGAGGCTAGGACCCCCTAGTTTATCAACTACTACTGAAAGGATGCTACGACACCCTATTTACAAGCTACTACAGGAAGGAGACTATGACCCCCTGGTTTATCAGCTGCTACTGAAAGGATGATATGACACCCTATTTACCAGCTGCTACTAGAAGGAGGCCACGGCCCCTTGGTTTATCAACTGCTACTAAAATGATTCTACGACACCATGTTTTGTCATCTACGACTGACACAATGATCCTACACCCTATTTACCAGCTTCTGCAGGAAGGAGGCAATAACCCCCTGCAGGTTTGTTTCCTGTCCTAGTGCCACCATGCCACCCTAATATGTTTTCTATAATATGCTAGATTTCTTTTCCCTCCATACTCTGTCACACCCACTGGTCTCTGTTTCTGATTTTCTGATGTAGACCCCGAGACCCTTTCTCTCACTCATACTTATGTGTATAAGTACCTTCATGTTTCCTACGGATGCATCTCTTTATTCTAGAAACATACCCTTTCACAATCATGCCCTTTCAAATATGATAGTCACACCTTTTCAACAATCTGTGATTAATGATTTTTTAATTAAAAATTTCTTGATCACTTCTGATCTACGAGCTCCCTTCTTCTCTGATCGCATGATTCGTCAAACCAATGCATGTGGACTTCCTCTCCTTCATCAGCGGGAACACTCTATCTTCATACCTTTGGGCTTTTCTTTTTCTCACGTCTGTGAGCTTCTTTTCCTCCTTTGTAAGTTCTCTAGGGGATATCTTTATCGCAAACTCATATGCACATGTTTCTCTCACAAAACACAAGCTTCACCTTCCATCTATGAGTTTCCTGTTGGACATTCTTCTTTACCATTTATGGATGCACCTCAGAATTCATTTCTGCAACTCGATTTAACGTTTTCTGGTGCTTCTTCAATATCCTTTCCATAATCAATCTAGATCATTGATCTAATTCTGAGTCCCTCCAGTCCGTCGATCTAGCACACATATTTCTTCCTCGAAATCGTATTTCTACACCACGGTTTCCTTATCAATGATTCCCCACCATTGATCTTCATCTGGAGTTTTCCGGACCGTTGATCTGAGTTAAGATGTGGATTGCAGAATGTGGGTTTGTGACTTTTCCAAAAAAAAATTTCATGATTTCCGCGGTTGTCTTTCTGCATCAATTGTTTCATATCGTTGATCTCCTGTGGGCTCTTCTGTGACCGTTGATCAGAGGCAAGATGTGGATTGTGGGATGTGGAAATGTAGCATTTCCTCAAATCGTATCACGATTTTCCACAAGATTCTTTCTGTAAGCTCCTTTCCGCAAGCACCTTTCTGCAAGCTTCTTTCCACAAATTTTCTTCCACGCCGTCGATCTTTTACGGAGTCTTTTCTGAATTTCGATCTTTCGATCTTTTACGGAGTCTTCTCTAAATTTCGATCTTTCGTGATTTCCGCGGTTGTCTTTCTGCATCAATCATTTCATATCATTGATCTCCTGCGGGCTCTTCCGTGACCGTTGATCAGAGGAAAGATGTGGATTGTGGGATGTGGAAATGTAGCATTTCCTCAAATCATATCACGACTTTCCACAAGCTTCTTTCTGTAAGCTCCTTTCTGCAAGCACCTTTTTGCAAGCTTCTTTTCGCAAATTTTATTCCACGCCGTCGATCTTTTACGAAGTCTTTTTTGAATTTCGATCTTTCGAATTGCAAGTTGTAGGTTCATAGAATCTTTAAACGTTATTTCCACATTTTCCTTCCGCATGGCCAATCTCTTTTTAGCGGAACTAATCTCAGCCTTCTGATCTTCCGAATTGCGGGTTCATAGAATCTTTAAACGTTATTTCCGCAATTCCCTTTTCGCATTTTTCTTTCGCACAATTGATCTCTTTTTGCAGAACTAATCTCAGCCGTCCAATCTTGATTATTGTGGAACTTCATCCTTCCGCCTATCTTTTGTGGAACTGATCCTTAACCGTCATATCTCGTGCAAGATGCTTCCTAACCATCAATTTCATATCGAATGCAGATCTCACTATGACTTTGTGGATCTGCACTATTTCTTTGCGTAAATCCTTTGCAACTATTTCTAACAGTTTTGAAGAATTATATACACAGAGAATTTCATCATGCTATTGATTATATGAAATTTATAAACACTCTCGCAGATATAGTTTCTTTGTTCTTCGATTGTTACATATACTCTATCTCCCGTTTATTTCACTCTTCTGCAGTTCCACTCTTCATTTGTCTAACCAGATTTGTCATTCATACTGCATCTCTACTTCCACTTGACCTCTATTCTTTGTTTCATTAACCATTGTTTACATCATACTGTCGACACTGTCTTGGAAGTCTTCAGATCAGTCATTCATGTTGTCTTATCATCCATGTCCATCTCATCCATTGCATTTGTTATAAATGAACTTTTATGACATCATCATTATGATACCATCGTATTCCATGTCATCATATGTGTCATGCCACATCCTCAACTATGCCATGCCATGCCATAGGCTACCTTAGTCTTTCACTAAGTTTGTCCTGCCATCATCATTAGGACACCATCATATTCCATGTCATCATATGTGTCATGCCACATCCTCAACTATTCCATGCCATACCATCACTACCTTAGTCTTTAATCGAGTTTGTCCTTCCATCATATCCACTGGTTATTCCTTTGTCATTCGTGAACACCTTTGAAATCAATGACAACTATATACTCAACAGTACACCGTATAGGTCTCAACCTCTTGAATAACCTTGGGCATATGGCTATGATTTTTAATTATTCTCCCTTTATGTTCTGATCCTTCACTCATCATGCAGCGAGGCTGAGCCAAACACTATTGTGAAGGATGGGAAACTACAACTAAGAAAGAGATTGAGTCAATGACTGAATACCCTCATAAAGGAGAACCCACCAAAACTTGACACGTCAAGTACCTAACCCACTATCCTATAATTGAAACCACTTTTGACCTTAGAGCATTGCTGACATAACTAATTCCTTTCTTTACTCGCAAGAATTGTAGTTGTTGTTCTATAGAGGCATTTATGTGGAAATATAGGTCAACTTCTTGCCATGGTTTTTGGTACCCTTTTCCCTCCTAGCCTCATATCCCATCATCCTTCTCCTCCCTTCCTTTGTTGGCACGAGTAGAGAAGCCATTGTAGCTGCAAATATGCTAAGGGCTATCATCATTATAGTTACCCTTATCTGAACTTTTACCAAATCTCTCTACATGATTGCATTGTGTTTTGCATTAACTTGAATTCAAAGGGAAGGTCCCATCCTGCTCTATCTTCCTCAATGCTTCACCACCTATATTCTCGCCCATTCTAGGTGTCGCATTCTCCTAGCCTTGGTTCTTGGGCGCACATCTACTTTTGGATCAAAATACAAAGACCAACCATGTGGGTACATTCCATTGTAACTCATAAAGTATGAAACTTCTAAAACTGAGGTGCATGATTTCTTTACGCTCCAATTCACCTACATAAGACTTGAAATAACTTACCTTTCATTAGGTTCATCTAGTTATTTTTTATACATTGTTCCATCGTTTCGGGGGAGCTATAGAGCCTACTAAACTACCCAATTATAGTTTCTTTTTACTAGATCCATGTTTTTAGATAAGGGTTTGCGATGCCAATTTGACCTCTGAAGTACATTCGACTTTTTGATAATGATTAATGGGGCTTGCTTTCAAGTCAAATTTTACTTATGGAACACACTTTAACAATTGCTTCATTTATGAAGGAGGGGTCTCACTAGAAAATTTGCGTCCATCTAAGTGAGCAGAAAATGGAGGCATCAACTACGGTTTGAGAGAACCCATAAATAGTTGTATTACATGGGCTATATTAATGTATTACATGGGCTAATAAATGGATAGAAGTTGTGAATATGATATATGATCACAATGAAGACAAGAATAAAAAAAATATTATCTACTATCGGTTTAAGACATTTATATTTCAAGAAGGAACAAACATCCATTCAAAAAAAATCAACCACTTTTCAAATTCTAATGACTCAAAAAATTTGCCCATTGGTATCCTTGACGCCATACTCCCTAAAATAGACTTTTCGTCTCGTCCATGACATTGCTTTTTTCTTTTTCTTTTTTTTTAACAAAAGCTTTGAATGTATTAAACAAGCTGCAGGCAGCCAAGTTTACAAAAATAGCAGGACTATAACCTACAAATTTCTAGAGGGACCAAAATAACTGAGAAAGATAGCCTGATAAGAGTTTCCTTAAGCTTACTTCTATGCCTAAAACTGCTGCTAAATCCCCTCGAGGGGTATAAGCAGTAAAAGACTCCTAAAACAAGAAAACAAAATTACATGTAGTACCCGTGGGGCTAGACTTGTTCCTTCTCCTTGCCCTTTTTATATTTGATTGGCTGCTCCACTGTAGCCTCTTCCATTGGATGGTTTTTGTTCAGATTATCATGAATGTAGATTCCCTGGTTCATGTCCACCAGTTTTTTCAAATCATCCTTCATGTAGCCAATGTTGCCCATTACCTCATAGAGGTCGCGATGGTTGTCTCCAATTCGGGAGTCCTGATTGTCAATGTGTCAAACCATCCATTCCATAGTTTTGCTATTTTCTTCCACACTTATGTTGATCATATCATACAACCAACTCATATTTTTCTTTGTGTCCTTGAGGGGATTCTGGATATCTTCCAGAGTGGCTCCTCTTTCTGCCATATCTTCCTACACGACAGCTAAGTCTACCTGTATCGAATTTTCTAAACCTAGGATGCTAAGTGTTTTTAGAAAATGGGAGAAAATAATTACTATGTTCCTTTGTTCTATCAGACCCGCATCCCCAACAATGTTCTGCGTGTGTCCAATGGCTTGGGGAGACTCGTCCCAAGCTAACTCAGATCCCAGATGGTCGAGAACGTTGTTCCCTTCTTCGTCTAGACAAACCTTGATATTGTCAGCAAAGGGATGAGAATATCCAGTCTTGACTTGAACTAAGTATTTTTTCAAGTCCTTACCTCCACTGTTCTCTTCCTCTATATCAATTTTATTCTTTTCCCTATCCACAGAAGAAAAAGTAGACATTATACCTACATCCACATACACTATACCATAATTCTCTTTGACATAAACCTTACCAAATACAACAGATCCTTCTTCGAAACATAGAAATGAATGAAACGGATCCTTGGAAGGAGGGGGGGGGGGGGCAGGAGATCCAAAGGATCCTTGCCAGACTTAGCCTTTAACTTGGGGTGCCCATGGAGGCACTTGAAAATCCATTGATTCTTAAGGAACATAAAAAAATATTGGAAAGAGTTTCATTTACCTTGGTCATCCCCATTCCAAGCTTAACTCCTTGATTTTCCAGTTTATTCGCTTGAGCATTATTTCCTCGGAGAATGTGAATATAGGAAGCTTGAGTTTCCTTGGAGATATGTTGAATACGCTCATATATTCTTTTGTATTTAATCATGCCTATATTGCTTCCATTGTTCATTTTCTGTATTACTTGCCTCGAATCCCCAATCACTATTATCTTTGCGATGCTGAGTTGCCTTACCAGGTACATTCCATAGTATAGAGCGAGCCATTCAGCTTCATTGTTGGTTTTCTGTCCAAGTCTCCAGGCATAAGTAGTCACAATTTTTCCTCCGGGATCAAAGATGATCCCACCCACGCCTGCTCCCTAGGATTTCCTTTTGCGGCCCCATCGAAGAACAAAGAATGAGAATTTAGACTTGCCTTCCACTGTGAGAATTCCTTGGAGGTTTTCCGAATTTCCCATGTGAAAAGTGCAGCCCTACCTTTGGTTTGAAGAGAGTTCCGTGGCAGAAGATATTTACACCATTCGAGATCTTCAGCTGCTAGTTTCTCAGAAGGGGGAAGGATCACCTGCTTTGTGCTCAGTGTCTCACTGATCATGTTTGCTGCTTTGAAGGCGGCTCATTGAGCATCTGCTTTTTTATTGTAAAAAACAAGCCTATTCCTAGCAAGCTAGATTTTCCAACATATATTTTTGAGTATTGTGTCCCAGAGTCTTCCAAGGATCTTATTATTTCTTATTTTCCTCGGGTAACATCCTTTCCAGCTTGACTAAATGTTAGGAGGACATGAAGGTGGGCTTTGATCCACTCGTGTGTCCATGGGTCACGAGATCATTTAATAAAATCTCTCTGGGTGAAACCGCATTGCTTTTTTCTTTATTATCCCTGCCGCAGGGTAATATTGTAATCGATATATCCTTAACTTTATATTAGTTATCTGTTGATAAAAAATTTATGGATTTTTTATAATGTTAAACTTTGTAACATATAAATTAATAATTTTAAAACATATTTATATTATGGTTATTGTATATATGATTTGTTATATAGTAAGTGTTTTATTAAGTAATCATTTCAAATCAATTAATACGATCTAAATACTCTGTATTGTTCTGAATAATGATCTAAATAATGATTTGTATTGTTCTGAATTTTCTCGTGATTGAATAAAAAAATATTGATTTGTATTGATCTAAATAATGATTTGTATTGTTCTGAATTTTCTCGTGATTGAATAAAAAAAACCTTTAAGATTATAAGTCTCGACAATAGTCATTAAGAATCGCTATGGAAATTTACAAATTCCTATTAAACTAATGATGGGCTACATTCAATGCGGAACCGTGAGTGAATGCCACCGACAGACATCTGTAATGAATTACTCGTGTGTAGTAACTTAAAATCTCTGCCAACAATAATGTTGGCAAACAAAACATATCTTTATATTTTATTTTAAATTTAAAATGATTAAAATTATAAAATTTGTTGTTAAAATTATTGAAATTATAAAATTTGTTGTTAAACTTATAACTTTATTAATTAGATTATTTCACAGTTTATACATCTTATTATCCCCTTAAGATGTGTTAGTCTAATGAATGTCTTAAATTGTCAACAATAGTACGTTCAATTTATCGAAGCTGCAAATCATTATGTAGCTTGGATAATGATTTGCCTTATCCTACATAGATCATTTTAGTTTGAATTCTTGTAAATACATCTTTATAAATTTATAATTTTAAAAATTACTAAAATTTATGTGAATTTTTCTTTTTAACGTTTTCTTTAATTAGTTTTTGTGTGAAGTACTACATTCCATTTATCCAAGCTGCAAATTATTATGCAGCTTGGATAATTCTTGTAAATAAATTTTTATAAATTTATAATTTTAAAAATTACCAAAATTATGTGAATTTTCCTTTTTAACGTTTTCTTTAACTAGTTTTTGTGTTTGGTCAATGCATATGATTGGAATTGAATTTTGTTAATGAGATTGATTTGAATTTTGTTAATTAGTTTGAGTTTATTTTAGATATTTGTATATAATTTTTTTCATCCAAATTTTTAATTTATTTATTCAAAATAATTTTAATTTTTAAAAATAGATAATTTTTTTATCAAAATTTATATAAAAAAATTACACATATTTGAATGGCCACCATATAATTATTACTGTAAGATGACAAATATAAATATAATTAATTTAACATCAATTGTCACAATCAAATTTATCACTAAATATTATTTTGGTTAATATTTCGTTAAATATGATTACTAAAATTGAAATGATAATTGCAAATTAATGTGGTTTATACAATCTCTTTTCATTTTGATTGTCCATGGATGCATTTTGTTTCTTTCATGATATTGAGTACGCCCATGAACACATATTGTTTCTTTCATGCTCAATGATTACTTATGCAGGCATTTTAGCGTCTCTTATTAAGTATGAAGAGTATTGTTTTAGAAATGGTAATGCCTAGAGAACATAACACAAAATAATAATCCATTATAGAGGTGTTTATGGATCTAAAATGACACCACTGCAAGGCTTGAAGTACTCAAAACAAAAAACTAAGAGCAACAAAAATTAGAGATTGGTATTCTAATGCACTTATTTTCCAACCTTGAAAGCTAATGTAATATTTCTTCATATTCACTACATGCCCTCCATGTCCTTGGACTAGACTATTGAAAGCTACCAATAATAAAAGCATGACATTAATTTGGCATTATATTGATTTTCCAATAACCAAGTTGGATCGATGGTTAATGTTACATTGTATTTACTTTAGTCTAGGTTATCCATATTATAGTGTTTCGACACTCTTCAAATGCAATTTAATTATCCCAATACAAAGCAGCGAGGAATAACTACTATGTAGCACTTGTTTACTTATTAAAGTGATCGAGAATGTATTTATTAAATTGGAACGAAAACAAAGACATGCATGGGATGTGTTTATTCAATTGTACATCCTTATATTGATCATGTTCCTTATTTGATCTTTGAAGTTTCAATTTGAATTCCCAAGAATCATTGTTGTGTATGCTTTTCTTTGTCAAGTGTTTCGTGATTTATTCCATTGAGATAATTAATAGGTTTTTGAGTTCTTGTATAGTATTGAATGATTTGATCCTTCATTTGGATTTGGTATAATTATGTAACTAGTTAAATAAATATATTTAATTGAGTTTGCGGAATGCTTGTAAAGAGTTCTAATTATTTAGTTTTTTTCTTTTTCTTCAGGTAACGTATCCCATGGGAAACATTCCAAGCACTTCCCTTTATTCCAAGGATGGTAGGTATACCCTAGCCTCTTTAGGCCAGGAGGCCATGTTGATTTATGAATAGATCATAACTTATTAGAGGAAATTTGAGGTCTAAAGTGGGTCTCCTAAGGAAAATAATAAAATAATAGTTATTAATTTTGGAGGAAGAATGAAAAAACTACTTTTTGTGTTCGTTTTTTCGACATATCTCCCTATGTTTTTACTCAGATTTTGAGCGGGAGAGCTCGTTGGATGTGGAATTCAATTCCGCATCCCCCATTAGTAAGCAATAGTTTCCATTGCGTTGAGTGCCCCCATCAAATGGGGAAACTTTTGTTGAACTTGACTCCCGGTGAGCCACTTTCCTTGGTGGAGGAGTTTCTCGGCTTTGACAACTCGATATAGTTGGATCTTCTGTTGGTGGGTGCCCTTAACCTGTGTTTCCATGATCTGATAAATGGTTGCTTGTTCCATGCAATCGAGATTAAGCTATATAGGTGTCAATTTTTCTACCACCTCTGAGGTGTCTAATAGTGGTGCAAAATATGATCGAAGGAGCTCCACATTGAATACTGGGTGCACACCAAGGAATGGAGGAATGCTTAATTCGAAGGCATTGTCACCAATTGCCTTGGTGGTGGTGTATGGACCTGTTGGGGCCCCAAAATTCGCAGGGGACAACAGTAAGGGATTCTCCCCAATCAACGTTCCCAACTAGCCCGTTGACTGTTTGGTATAGGGAATCCATCCAGTTTGCGGTCCGGCTACCGTAGGTCAAGCAACAAAACAAAGGTTTTACCGATTGTGGCCCGGTCCACCGTGAATTTTGTATTTTTTGACTTAATGTATGATATGAAAGTGCCTAACTAACAATGCAGGGTGCTAAAGATGCAAGGAATAGTCACAATGTGATGCGCAGGTTCTTACCTCTCGTCTTAAGGTTCACAAGCACCCAAAACACATACAACATAACACAAACTACACTAACTACCTAAACTATCCCTAGGGAGCAGAGTTATCATTCATTGGTGAGTAATACATTTTTTACGTGCATTATGAAGAGTTACAGATAGCTGATACTTCATTCACGATGCATGAACAATTACAGATATTTAAACAACCAAATAGCCGATTATTTTATGAACAACATTTATTACTCACAGTGGAAGACATCCCAAAAAATACTGAAGAACACTCAACAAGAACATAGGTTCAGGAAGTTAAATACTCTCACAGTAAATGAAACACTGCTGAAAACGAAATAGTTCCTCTTCAACATTATTCATTCAGTCACATTGATACATTCCACCTTTCGCTCTCTCCAGCGGCAAAAGTTGCACTTTCTGATTGTAAAACGAAATAGTTCCTCTTACAAGAAAAGAGTTTACAATTTTTTCATGGAAAAATCCCTTTCTAAGTTCTACATTCCCCTTATTTAACTACAGACGCCCATCTTTTGGGCTGTCCCCCAACGTATGACTTTTCCGTTCCCCAACGCTTCATATCCTTCGGTTCTGTCTTTTCTTGCATACCCATGATTGGTTAAGTAACTGATGTATCCTTCGGACTCGCGCTTTCGTTGTCTTCGAAGTGGTTTTGGTCATACCACCATCAACGATCCGCCTCCCTTCTTGCCATGGCAGTTTCATCATTTTCCAGGATTTCACCTACAATAAACAACGAGAGCCATTCATTGGAAAACATAACTGCAAAAAATAATGCGAATTGAAAATACCAATCCACAGGAAATGACTGGGTGCATCTCTATAATCGACAAGAGGCTGGATTAAGCCTTCTGGGCGGGAAGATTTGAAACGGCCCTCGGAAGGCTTTGACACCGGACAGGAAAAGGCTCTCCTAGCTGCAACGGCGGAAATAAAAGAGCTAACATGGTGTGAAAACGCGGGCTGGAGAAACTTAAATCAGAAGTCGGATGGCTTTGGACATCGAACGCGGGACGACTTTCCCAGCCGCAACGGCGGAAGGGAAAAAAGTTAAAGCACGCGAGCGGGAGAAATTCACATCGGACGTCGGAAGATTTAGGACATCGGAGGCTGAATCGCTTTAGGAGCCACAACGGCAGAAAAGACGGTGGTTTAAGACCTTCGATTCGCGGGCGGGAAAGGCTAAATAAAAAATCGGAGCACTTTGCGCTTCGGACGCGAGACCCTTTTGGGAGCCGCCACGGTGGAAGAGAGAAGGATTGGAGCTTCCGATTCAATATAAAAGACACCCGACTCAAGAAAACATAAGTGCTTTGAACAGTTAAGGATTAGCAACAACTAAAGTCGGTCTTCCTGTGAAATGGCGGCCTTAAAGGACAAAGATTTGACTTCTCCTAATTCACACCCTCGATCCAACACAAAAATTAGACACAAATGATCTCTGAAAACAAGCCGTAATCTGATATTCATAATCAAAGCAAGACCTCATGAGATCAAACAACTTTAAATGATAAGGAGGGGTCCAAAATTTAAGAAAATTGGGGAGAAAAGTTGCAGCTGCAACAACTGACGATTGCTTGGTGAACCTAGATCTCTGGGCGATCAACCTTTGAGTGACAAACTGTTTAACAACAAAATGCATCATATTGAATTCTTCTAGCAATATGGATTTCTTAAATGACAGCAGTGTGTACCCTTAATCATTGATGACAGTCCAATTAGGGAAAGTGGAAACCAAAATCGTCAAGTCCAGATAACTATGCTGAGGCCGGAGGATGAATTTCATTATTACCTTTGTCTTCAAGTGGCTAAAAGCTTTTAACACCACAGGATTGGAGCATATGGTAAACAGAAATATTCATTTGTTCCTCATTCCCATGCCATTTTCACATTTTTCTTGTGCTTTTGGACTTTTGTCCTATTTCATATGAGTTTGCTTACATGCCTTTCTTACTGAATTTTGATTCAGGATCCTGTATCCCATAGTGTCCTTTTGTGTGAGTGGTGTACTTCATGTTTCAAACCCACGAACAGAGAGGATCTTTCGGCAATTAAGTATTTGTAATTCAACATCTGCTTTGATGTATGATGTTTCCATAGGAGTTCTTTGATTCCTATCTGCCCTCTGGCATCCGTTTCATGGCATGGGATCATTTATATTTAATATACTATTCACCTTGCTTCTTTCCATGGGTCCTCTGCCGTCGTCCCCTAGACATTTTAAGTGTGACGTGGATGGGGCCTCAACATAGTATTCCGGACTATTTGAATCCGGCTTATTTCACAGGGGTTAAGCGGGACTTCAATGCACACGGAGTTCTTCGAGAAAACTGCTATACTGGAAGAAATTCTTTCATATAAATTAGCAACACACACTCTGACACCAAAATGTTTATCAAACCCAAAAATTTTGGATGTATTCCATGCAACCGCAGGTTTGCTCCCTTTATTGAAATCAACGAAACAAGCTAAAACGAAATCAACAAAAGCAAACTAGAAACATGACTCAAAAGACAGCCGGACAGATTATTTATGTACAAGACAGAAAAAATCAGACAGACTCAGGAAAAATAAGGTTTGAGAACCAAACTATTTACTGGTAGGTTCTCCTCCCACCCCTGCAGATCTTGTAACTTGTAAGTAGAAGGACCAAGCTTGGCTGCAATTTGAAAAGGGCCTACCCACAATTGCTGGAACTTGGTATGCTTTCCTTTCTCATCATGGGGATGGTCCCATTTGAGGACTAAGTCTCCTACTTCAAAGTCTTTTGTCCCAGCTTTATGTTTGTCAAACCATCTCTTAACTGACTCTTGTTGCTACTTAAAGCGTTCTTTGGCTTTCGACCTGGCTTCTTCAACTTTCAGGAGATTATATATTCTTATTTGTAAAACTTCATCATCCGACCCCCTAGACTCTTGAGCTAGTATGGAACATGGTAGCATGATATTTGGAGGAAGGATGGCTTCCTTACCATATACAAGGGTATATGGAGACACTCCTATTGCAGATTTGGGGGTAACTCTGTCATCCCACAGGGCGTTTGGTAAGGCTGAGTGCCAACTCCTTTGGTTTTCTATGACAGTCTTCTTTAGGATTCTGATCAAATTTTTATTAGAGGATTTAGCGAGGCCATTTCCTTGTGGATAGTAATTAGCAGAATAATGCGATTTTATCCCTTTATCATGTGCAAAAGCAGTCAATTTAATTGATGAAAAATACTTGGCATTATCAAGAACTAACGAAACTAGAACCCCAAACCTGGTCATGATGTGGTCTTGTACGAAACTGATGACTTCGTCTTGATTAATCTTGCGCAGTGGAATAGCTTTGACCCAGCGAGTGAAATAATCTGTAGCCATCAGAATGTACTTGTGCTGCAGAGAAGAATTTGGTTTGATTTCTCTAATAATGTCTAGTCCCCATTGCTCGAATGGTTCTGTAATCACCACAGGCTTTGGAGGTGCTGCTGCTTTAGGCTGTCTCCCACCACACCTTTGGCAAATATCACATTTCCTGACATGTGCATGTGCATCCTTGAAGAGTGTAGGCCAATAGTAACCAGCTCTGAGGATTTTGTGGGCTGTAGTGTCTCCTGAATAATGTCCCCCAGCAGGATCATCATGCAATTCTGACATTAATTTCTTTGCATCTCCTTTTTCTAAGCAGCTGAGGAGAACCCCGTCATAATTCTTTATGAATAATACTCCTTCAACAAGTTGATAGGAGGCTGATTTAAGGCGCAGAGCTCTTCTTTGTTTGGAATTCCAATGCTCCGGCAATAGCCCTGATTGTAGATAATGCACCAGGTCTCTGTACCAAGACTCGGGAGCTGTAAATAAAGGACTTACATCCATTACATGTAACTCGGCCTCATCCTCCCAGGCTTGTTCTTCATTGTTCCCACTTTTAGTCATCAGTTTGCACAACCCTTGACCTTTTAATATAGAAGCTGGTTTAAATTCGAGGTCGTACTCCTGAAGAGCTGTTACCCAGTTACCCCTTCTTTCTCCTAACTCTTTCTGAATGAGAAGGGATCTTACAGCTGGGTAGGGGACTATTACTTTGGTCCGATTCTTCAAAATATAAGGCCTGAATTGCTTTACTGCCTTAAATACTGCGTAAGCTTGCTTGTCAATGGCTGGGTAGTTTAATTCAGCCCCCTGTAGACCAGTACTCATAAAATATATTGGGAATTCATCCCCCCCTTCTTCCTTTTGGGTGAGCACAGCTGCCAGTGAATCATCAGATGCAAAAGTATATAAAATAAAGTCTTTATTGAAATCTGGACTCTTCAAGGAGGGTGCGTGTGCAACAGCAGTTTTAATTTTCCTGAAAGCATTCTTCTCAAGTTCGGTCCACTTGAATTGTGCATTCTGCTTGACCATCTACTGCAGCGGCTTAACAGTCTGGGCAAAATCAGGCATGAACCTTCGTACGAAATTTATGGTTCCCATGAAGGATTGCATCCCTTTTTTATTATGGGGCAAGGGGATTTGTTCAATGGCCTTGATTCTTTCTGGATCAATGGAGATCCCTTGCTTTGAAACTATGTGGCCCAACAACTTTCCTTCCGTGATAGCGAATACACACTTCTTAGGATTGAGTGAAATGCCGTACTTATGACAACATTCAAAAATTTTCCTTAAGTGAAATGCATGCTCTTCTCTTCTCTTTGAGAATATTGTAATGTCGTCAAGGTACACTACAACACTTCGTCCAATCAATCTGCGGAAAGCTATGTCCATAGCCCTCTGAAATGTCACTCCAGCATTAATCAACCCAAAAGGCATTCTTCTATAGGCAAAGGTTCCCCATTTAGTTCTGAACATTGTCTTTAACCTGTCTTCTTCGGCTACTAATACTTGATTGTAGCCAAAGAAACCATCCAATAATGAAAACAGTTCAGAACCTGAAACCATTTGTAGCAGCTGCTCCATGGGTGGCATAGGATAGTTATCTTTATCTGATGCACGGTTTAAGTTCCTGAAATCCATGCAGAGTCTGATTTCTCCAGAATTTTTCCTTACTGGTACCAAATTTGATACCCACTCAGAGTATCTGACTTTGAAGGTGATTCATGTGTCCAGTAACTTCTTCACTTCACTTTGAATCAGTGGTTCCAATTTCGGATGCATTGAACAAAGGCTGCTGATATGGCTTGACGCCTGCTTTAATGGGAACGCCATGCTTGATGATGCTGGTGTCATACGTTTTCAAATCTTCATACGTCCACGCGAAAACATCTCTATATTGTTTAAATAGGTTGATGAATTTGTCTCTTTCTGTTGGTGAACAACATTTGTCGAGATTCACGAACTTAGGAGCCGTTTCAGTCCCCAAATTTATCAGCTCGAACTATAGCGATGAGCTGTGGGTCTTCATGTTGGGTGGTCTTCTGAATTTTTCATTTAAATCGAACATTTTTTCCAACGTTCTGACTCCTTTAGGAATGAAATTATCGTATTTCATCTCAGCCTGATGCTCTTCATCGTCTATGATCGCTCCTTTAAACACCTCATCATTCGTTAAACATTCTATGATCTGTTGGTCATCATCAAATACTCGTAGGTTCGTAATCATATCAGGTACAGAGGGCCTGAAAAGCAGTTCGACAGAACATCAATTATTAGTGGATACGAGTCTAGCAGCAGATGTAGCCAACAGATCAGCAGCTGCATTTTTAATTCTCGGAATTGAAATAATGTTAAATGCGTTAAAATATTTTAGCAAATCCCATACCTCATTCTGGTAAGCCTTTAAGTGAGGATAGATACAATGTATCTGATTCCGAATTTGTTTTACGATAATTTCAGAATCCCCAAAAACTTTTAGATTACTTACCTTCAATTCAATTGCCTTCTTTAGTCCCTGCACCAGTGCTTCGTACTCAGCTGTATTATTAGTACACTCAAACTCTAATCTACATGAAAGGAAATGTTTATTCTTTTGTGGGTCAATCAGGACACAACTAGCCCCTAACCCTTCTAGTGTCTTAGAGCCATCGAAAAATAAAGTCCAAAAATCATTAACTATTGCAAACGAGTCTACTCCTACTACTAAATCTACTATTTTACAGTCAATCTCATTAGCCTGGGAGAATCGAAGGAGATCAGGCTGGGTATTAGATGTGTTGTTGGCTTCTTCTGCTTGGTAATTGCCTAGTTCCAACTCAATAAAATAGTTTCCCAAGACAGAATCCACATGTTCATTCTTCTCTTCAAGTCAGGTAACATTGTACTTCATGTGAGGCTCTCTTAAAATCTTGATCTGGTTTGGACTTCCTTTGTATGGCAACCACAGATGTGACCAATCAGAAGCGAAATATCCATTAAGTTCGGCCGACCAATCTCTGCTCAAGATAAGGCCGTACGCATCTGTTATATCAGCCACCACGATATTAATGACCTGGCATACTTTATCATTTGAAGCCAGATGGACTAGGACATCTTCCATCTTACCAATTACCTTCACATCTGTCCTGTCCAACTGAACTACTCTCCACGGGGATGGCTTAGGCTGCCCATTGATTCTTTTACAGACAAATATTGGCATGACATTAACAGTTGCCCTTGAATCTACCAAGCAATTATGTACATTGTAGTTAAATATTTCGAAAGTAAGGAGGAAAGGTGGATGCTTGTGCTTGGACTTACCTCCACCGCTGTTCTCTCCAATCTCTTCTTCTTCTTCTGGTTGGTTGTTCATGGGCGTCTTTTCATCTGATGTTTCAAGGGCTCTCAACAACCTTTCTTTTTGCTGCGGCACTTTGCACATATCGAATAGTGGAACATTCGCCTTTATCTTCTTTAAATCCTCCACAATGTCATAATCCATCTGCTATTCCGTGGGATGAGGCCTATCAGCACTCTCCTTACCTTCCTTCGGCCTGGTCGTTGTATCATTCTGTCTAGGACTTTGGCTGGTAATAGTGAATTCTAGAATTGTATCAGCCAAAGACTTGTCTTGAAATCTCTTCTTAACATTTCTCTGCAGCCTCTTAATATTTGGAAGTATAATACTGTCTTCATTAACCGTCCCTTGGCTCCTCGTGGTTACATTGGTCTCCATAACGTCTTCACCCCCCTGAGTCTTTTCTTCTTCAGCATCAAATAGTGAGACAGAATTCCATAAAGCCATGGTTTCCTTTTCCTGTTCTTTAGTAGACATGGAAGCATAATTTTCCTTTCTTTCCTCATTTTCCTCTTCTGTCAATCTAGAATCTAACAGCTGATTCATGACCAACGTCATTGAGTTTATCCACTGTGGACAATTCTTCTCAAAATGTGGCTGTTGGTGGAATGTGCAAAAATTATCCAAGCCTACCTCTGTTAAGTTCATAGATGTAGTATTGTGAGGAGGAGGTTGAGACTGGTGGTTATCCTCTCTTTTCTTATAATATGGCTTATAAAACTTTTGTGCTTCCTTTTCTTTCTCCATATCTATGATTTTATTGGAAAGCTTTTGCATCATTTTGGCCATATTCTCAAAATCTGGAGACTTTTCTTCCTTAGGCTTGGTAAACAATAAGGTTTTTCTTCCTGTGCCTTTCTCTCCAGACTGTTCTAGATAGTCTTCAATGCTCTCTCTTTCAGCTTCCACCACTTCTACCTCTTCATAGGTTTCTGTCAGAGTTGGCTTGGCCCTACCTTTGGCAAACATAGCCAAATCAGGGCCTAAAGCCGAAGTATAGTATTCAATAAGAACCTTGTCTGAAGGCTTATCTGTTTCAGAGAAGTTCTTGAGATATGCTGCAAACCTTTGCGTGAAACTGTGCACCTTTTGTTTTCTCTCTTTCTTCAGCGCACACAGCCCTTTCATGAGAGCTGCATGAGTTTTCTGAGTTGCATACTTACTTCTGAACATTCTTTCGAAGGTATCCCAATCAGGGATAGAGTTAGCAGGCAATCCAAAGTACCATGATGCTACGACTCCTTTGAGGGTATGCAGGAACAGTCTGCATACCACGTCTTCATGTTCCCCGGCCCTTAATCCCTCAATGGCCAAGTAAAAGCTTTGTAGGTGATCATCTACTAGTATTTTCTCATTGGGATCAAACTTGGGCAACATCTTGTCAAAGGCTTGAGGTAGGTCATGTAAGGGAGGTGTAAGGTTTAATGGTGATTTGGCTCTCCATGCAGGTGGTGGATTAGGGGGGTTAGGCAGTTGACTAGCATTAACTCCTGCCATGAGTCTGGGTGGGGAGTGAGGAGGTGAACCAACTGGAGTATGAGCAGGAGAACTATGAGGGGTCTCTAGGCCTTCTTGGTTCAAAGGTAGCACCACTTCCTGTAAGGTTGTTTCTACCAACTCTTCCCAGTCTCCAACCAACACTAAGTCTTCTGTTACAGGACGATATTTCTTTTTATACTCTCTTCTGGGAAATTCAGGGATGATTGGCAATCCTCCAATCTTCTTTACATATTCCCTGGTATGCCTTCTCAAATCATTAACAATTTCATTACCAACGGAATATAGATGTTCTCTTTCTTCTGGAATTGGATTATGAAATCCACTGCTTTCAGGATTGTTATCGGTGGAAAATTCTCGGGAAAATGGGTTTCCTCGGCTAGCCATGCACTGGAAGCCCTCCTTCTAGTGCCAAAACTGTTGGGGCCCCGGAATTCGCAAGTGACAACAGTAAGGGATTCTCCCCAATCAACGTTCCCAACTAGCCCGTTGACTGCTTGGTATAGGGAATCCATCCGGTTTGCGGTTCGGCTACCGTAGGTCAAGCAACAAAAAAAAGGTTTTACCGGTTGCGGCCCGGTCCACCGTGAATTTTGTATTTTTTGACTTAATGTATGATATGCAAGTTCCTAACTAACAATGCAGGGTGTTAAAGATGCAAGGAACAGTCACAATGTGATGCGCAAGTTATTACCTCTTGTCTTAAGGTTCACAAGCACCCAAAACACATACAACATAACACAAACTACACTAACTACCTAAACTATCTCTAGGGAGTAGAGTTATCATTCATTGGTGAGTAATACATTTTGTATGTGCATTATGAAGACTTACAGATAGCTGATACTTCATTCACGACGCATGAACAATTACGGATATTTAAACAACCAAATAGCCAATTATTTTATGAACAACATTTATTACTCACAGTGGAAGACATCCCAAAAAATACTGAAGAACACTCAACAAGAACATAGGTTCAGGAAGTTAAATACTCTCACAGTAAATGAAACACTGCTGAAAATGAAATAGTTCCTCTTCAACATTATTCATTCAGTCACATTGATACATTCCACCTTTCACTCTCTCCAGCAGCAAAAGTTGCACTTTCTGACTGTAAAACGAAATAGTCCCTCTTACAAGCAAAGAGTTTACAAATTTTTCAGGGAAAAAGCCCTTTCTAAGTTCTACATTCCCCCTATTTAACTACAGACGCCCATCTTTTGGGCTGTCCTCCAACGTATGACTTTTCCGTTCCCCAACGCTTCATATCCTTCGGTTCTGTCTTTTCTTGCATACCCATGATTGGTTAAGTAACTGCTGTATCCTTCGGACTCTCGCTTTCGTTGTCTTTGAAGTGGTTTTGGTCATACCACCATCAACGATCCGCCTCCCTTCTTGTCGTGGCAGTTTCATCATTTTCCAGGATTTCACCTGTAATCAACAACGAGAGCCATTCATTGGAAAACATAACTGCAAAAAATAATGCGAACTGAAAATACCAATCCACAGGAAATGACTGGGTGCATCTCTATAATCGACAAGAGGCTGGATTAAGCCTTTTGGGCGGGAAGATCTGAAACGGCCCTTGGAAGGCTTTGACACCGGACAGGAAAAGGCTCTCCTAGCCGCAACGGGGGAAAGAAAAGAGCTAACGTGGTGTGAAAACATGGGCTGGAGAAACTTAAATCGGAATTCGGACGGCTTTGGACATCGGACGCGGGACGACTTTCCCAGCCGCAACGGCGGAATGGAAAAAAGTTAAAGCATGGGAGCGGGAGAAATTCACATCGGACGTCGGAAGATTTAGGATAGGAGGCTGAATCGCTTTAGGAGCCGCAACGGCAGAAAAGATGGCGGTTTAAGACCTTCGATTCGCGGGCGGGAAAGGCTAAATTGGAAATCGGAGCACTTTGCGCTTCGGACGCAAGACCTTTTTGGGAGCTGCCACGGCGGAAGAGAGAAGGATTGGAGCTTTCGATTCAATATAAAAAGACGCCCGACTCAAGAAAACATAAGTGCTTTGAACAGTTAAGGATTAGCAACAGCTAAAGTCGATCTTCCTGCGAAATGGCGGCCTTAAAGGACAAAGATTTGACTTCTCCTAATTCACACCCTCGATCCAACACAAAAATCAGACACAAACGATCTCTGAAAACAAGCCGCAATCTAATATTCAGAATCAAAGCAAGACCTCACGAGATAAAACAAATTTAAATGATAAGGAGGGGTCCAAAATTTAAGAAAATTGGGGAGAAAAGTTGCAGCTGCAACAGGACCATATCGAAGTGGATGAAGCTTGTGATGGGGTCCTACGAGCCTCTCTTTCTGCAAATGCAACCAAACCTTATCCCCAACCTAGAATTTGGGTGGAACTTGATGATGGTGATGTTGTTGCTTGTGTTTAGTATTGGAATTTTCCAAAATGTCATGGACATGTTGGCATATGTGCTAGATTCATTCAACAAATATGGTGGCCTTATCAACCTTAGCTTGAGCATGGGAAGATTCCTCTCGTGTGGATGCAAGGGGCAGAGCTACATCAATTTGGGCCAGTGGTTGGAAACCCAAGCATGCCTGAAAATGGTTGTAAATGGTAGAGCTATGAAGAGCTCATTTATATCTATGTTGAATAGAAGGAAGGCTCTCATCCCATGTGCGGGGATGCTTAGAATTGTACATTCTCAAAATATGTACAATCATTTGGTGACTACCTATATTTGTCCATCAATTTGGGGGTGGGAGGTAGTCGATTTGGTGAGCTTGGTATCCATTAATGACCATAGACTAGACAAGAAAGTATTCAGGAACATGTTGTCCCGATTTAAAATGATAGTCTATGGAAACCCAAAATAAACCCAAACACGCTCAAATAATAGCTTTGCAGTGGCTTTGGCAGAGATGCTCTTCTTGCAAGCTATCATAATGGCCATATGAGAGAAGTGATCCACAACCACAAACACACAAGAATTACCATGCTTAGTTGAAGGTAGTCCTGACATGTAATCCATGGAAATGGATTCCCATGTCCCATTTGGATTGAGAAAAGGGGTGTACATCCCTTTCTTTTTAATAGATTTTTTTTTTATGGAACAGGAAATGTAGGATCTGATATACCGACCGATGTCTTGTCAGAGTTTGGGCCAGTAAAAATAATTATGCAAGACTTCCATTGTCTTCTCAGTATCAAAGTGCCATGTTACCCGACTATAATGTGCTTCCCAAATCATCTTTGCACGCTAGCTTAAAGGAACATAGAGATGTCCAGGTGGCGTAAAAATCCTTCCTTAAGATGAAATTATGCCACTAGTGTACCTGCACACAAGGATTGATAGATAGGAGCGAACTTGGGTTCATTGTCATATAGTTGAGGCCACCCAGAGGTCTCTTGGCCGCAAGAGTTGAGCACCGTTGTTAATGCTTCCATTGGAGGTCTACTGAGGCAATCAATGACTCAATTGGTGTTTCCCTTCTTATATTTAATGTCCAGGTTGAACTATTGTAAGTAGGTGGACCACTTTTGGTGGCGGTCATTATATAACTTCCGTTGGTTTTGCATGAACTACAAGGGATTGTGATCAGTCTGGATGACTATTTCTTTTCCAAGGATACATTGCTTCCATTGGAAGCGGACTCGAACAATGGAGTACATTTCCTTGTCATAGGTGGGGTACTTGCAGATTGTATCTGAAAGTGTCTCACTGTGATATGCCACTAGATGGCCATGTTGAGTGAGGACTGCACCAACATCGTAGTCCGAAGCATTAGTCCCAATCTCAAAGGGTTGTTATAGATTTGGTAAGGTAAGGACATTCGTCAAACATAAGCATTGATTCATATTATCAAATGTTTGTTGTTGTGTCTTGGACCATATGAAATTAGCCTTAAATCCACCTTTTGTCACCTAGTTAATGGACCAAGCAATATTAGAGAAGCCCAACACAAATCTGTGATAGAAGTTTTCAAGGCCTAGGATGCTATGAATCTCTATGAGAGTCGTCGGGGTCATCCAATTGTGAGTGGATTGGATCTTGGCTGGATCTACATGAACACCATGTCCATCCACAATGTATCCTATATACTGAACCCTTTCCATGCCAAATGACCACTTCTCTAGAATGGCATATAACTTGTGTTGTCACAAGGTGTTGAGGACCTAGTGGATATGTTGTAGATGTTCTACCCATGTTCTAATGTAGATGAGGATATCATATAGATATATGACCAGAAAGGAATTGGTGCATGACCATAGAATGTCATCCATCATCCTCATGAAGGTTGTTGGAGCATTAGTCAAGCCGAAAGGCATGACCAACCACTCAAAAACTCCTTCCTGATATTTGAAGGGATTCTTCTAGACATCGGTATGCTCAATTGGCACTTGATGATAGTCGAACTTCAGGTCAATATTGCTGAAATACTTGGCCCCCTTGAGTTGATCGAGGAGGTTGTCTATCTAGGAAATGGGATACAAATTATGGACTGTGATATGTTTTAGAGCTCGGTAGTCAATAAAGAGTCGCCATGTCCCATCTTTCTTTTGTACCAACACAATTGGGCTCCCACAAGGTGAGGACCTAGGTTGAATGTTCCCCTTTTGGATTAATTCTTGAATATAGTGTTTGATTTATTCATTCTCCATGAGGGAACACCTGTATACTAGCCCATTAAGTAAAGGCACACCAGGGATCAAACCAATGGAATGCTTGACTTGGCAATGTACTGGAACCCCAACAAGTGTGGTGAAGATGTCTTTGTATGCTTCCACGATATTGTCCACCTGTTTCTGTTGCATAGAGTCTTCTGTGTGGAGGAGGTGGATGTTGATGTGATATTTCGTTCCCCCTCGAAACAAACCATGAATATTACAAATTTCCTTGTCTTGGAGATTACCTTCCTGCACTACTTCATTGTGATGAGAGACACTGCATTAGTAGAAAGTGTCTCTGGTATCCTGTATAGTTTCTTTACCAAAGTAATAATGACACTACGAGGTTTAGACTCATACACAACATATTGTTTCCACATATATGGTTTTCCTAAAATAACATCACAAACATCAAGTGGGGAAACATAGCACATTACCTCATCTTTCAAGGGCTTGATCTCATAGGAGAGGACGCACTGTTGACTAACACAGATGTCTTGACCATGGCTCAGGCAACTAATGTTGTAGGGTTGGGGATGTGGAACCGTCTGAAGCTTTAATATTTTGATGACCTCGACTGATATGAGTTTCTTCTTACTACCATTGTCAACAATGAAATGTAGCAGAGTCCCCTGAACCCATAGTTGTGAATGGAAGAGGCGCTCCACTTTCTCTGGATCCTTTGACTCTTTTAGTTGGGTCTTTACGGTTGTGATGGTGGCACTAGGTTCCATGTCAATGATCTACTTACCCCTTTCTTTCTTTGCATCAGTGTTTGAGTCAGAGCCTAGATCCTAGGAAATTTTCTCGACCAACAATGATTATGTTGAGTATCATTCATTGGTCTTATGCTAGGGGATTTTGTGGAACTCACACCACTTTCCGGTATCCTTCGTCAATTTCCCATTACCCTTATTTGCCTATGGCTTGGAATGGTTGTTGCTATTTTGGTCATCCTTTATATGTCCTTTGGATTTTGAATTAGGGCCACTTTTCCTTGGCTTCTATTGTTGATTTGCAGCCTTAAAATCCTGCTTGTTCTTTTTCTTAAACTTTTGCTCGATCTTGACATCATAACAGTAAGCTGCTCCTAGTGAGGATATGTCTCAGAAATCCATCTCCGACTGAATGTACCTGTGTAGGACACTGCGGTACTTTAGAACCAAGTGTTGTTCTGAGTCTCTAATACCCATGTTTGAGAGCAGGGTATGTAGTATATTAGTATACTCTGGCACTGTTTGGTCTCTTTCCTAGTGCAATGTCATCCACCGGGTGTATTGGTAATCATAGTTTCTGACATGGTAGAATTCCTCTTTGACAATGTCGACAAAAGATGCCTGAGTGGGTTCTGTATTGAATATCTCATATTCATCCCTCACATGCCTCTCGTAGTACCCATTCCACCAGTCTTTGACATGGGGGAGGGACTTAAGGAGTGCGAAGGAAATCTTTTCACTGTCGAAAAAATTTTGAACAGAGAAGTAACACTCTAAAAGACTCAACCAGTTTTCCAAAGCATATGCATCTATATTTCCTTCAAATAAGGTATTTCAAAGTTAACTTGTACCTTGAAGGGAGTCACACCCCCAAAACGGCTACTCGTTGAAGGTGCATCCATCGTTGTCGGCATTCTTCGAAGGATCTGGATGAAGTTATCCATCACCTCATTCCTCTGTCATGTGAAGGATTCCTCGAACAACAGTTTAATAGGATCTCATACTTTGTAATCTCTCTTTTCTTCTCCCACCATGTGAGGCTTCTTGGGATGATGAGAGATATCTTCCCCAATCTCAACTAGTTCGATACCCAACTCTCAATATTCAGATCTCGTTGGGGACATGCATTGAGAAGCCACAAGAGCAGAAATAGTTGATACCATTGATCTAGATTTATGTGAGAATGAAATGAAAGAGCATATATATATTCAAATACACAGATATATGGTAATGAACACAGTGATACAGTAAACTTAGATTCTATTAAATGAATGAAACAAAATAAACTGTAAAACAAAAGTAGCTAGAATGGTGGTAGTTGTATCTCTAAGAAGAGATGTGGCAGCTACATTCACTTGTGACAAGATGAATACAAAAGGAGTTCGAAGGGCCTTGTATCATAAATCCTTGGAGAGGCGAAAAACCCTAAACCTAATCCTAGGAGATGAATTCTCATAAATTTTGCGGCCCAAGGTGGTTAGTTGAACAATCAACTTCTCGGGGTCATAACTTTTGCATGCGATCTTCATTTGTGGCACTCAATAACCTGTTGGACAGGTATATTTGAGCTTTAAAAATTTTGACTAGGTCCAAATACATGTTGAGGGCCACCATTTGACCCCTTGAATCACCAAAAAATGTTTTTTAGGGCCTCAAAACAGCCCCGAAAGTTTGGGACCCAAAAAACGATACAAAATTACAAGAAAATTGTCAAAATGAGAAACTGTTTTGAGCCAGTGGAGTAGGGGGTGACCATCTATACCCATCTGGATCGGGAATCTATGAAATCAATTACAATGACAATATGCAATGGAGTAATGGTTATTTATCATTATAATCATTGTCTCCACTATTTTATACGGTCAAAATAACAATTTCTATTTTATGGGTTGTCTCCTTAATTCTTATGTTTTTAAGACATTTGGCACTAGGAAAGGATGTGAAAAAGATACTAGTTATAAACAAGGAAGATATGAATAAGAATAATATGGCAAGTTATCATCCTCTATGTTGGCATCTATTACCTCAGTTGATAATTGTGCTTCTCTAATTCATCAAAATTTATTTTGGTGCACTATCTTATTTTGCTTTAGTTTTTGTTATTAGAATTTTTTTCTAGCTAGTCTATTCAATTCTTCATTATTTTCTTGTGATTCATAATGTTTGTGATTTGCCTAGGTATCTTTTAGGATGTCTCAATTTCTCATGGTGAAGCTCTTTCATATGCATATGGAATTAAGTTTTGTATATTTTTCAAATATTGTTCATCTTAGTTTTTCAGCCATGTTGTGTCGTCTTTAAAATTTGAGTGTGGCATAGTTACCTATTGGTTTCTTCTTGCAACTTATGTATTAGTTGTAGAATACTTGAAATTTATGTCAAATTGTATTTCAATTGTGCTGAAATGAGCATTAATGTGTAGAAATCCTTCTTTTAAATTCCAAAATATATAATAAAAAATATTCCCAAGATTGAATTTAGGTCTGTTGTATGTGTCCCGAATATGAATATGTGAATAGCATTAGCATTTTGGAGCACAAGATCTAGATTCTAAACAAAGTATTAATATAGTTTGCAAGCAATTAATTAAGTGACAAAACAATATCATTCATAACCAATACAGATAAGATATGCAAAATATATTTCAATGACACATTAAAATATTGCATTCCATTAATTGTACAATAATGTGGCAATCTATTACATTAAGACAATTTGAATTGTTCTCTCGTACATAAAACCTAGTCAATGCTTAACTAGAGCCTAAATATCCTTTGTTAGCCATGCAAACTCTCTGAGGTGACTAAATATCTCATAACCAACCTAAGTGGACAAAGACTCCTAAATGTAAGGGGAAAATGAATGATAAGCTCATACATGTGTGGATTAACCGTCAAAAGACTCAGCAAATGTGCTAGTAGCTTACAATATCCCACTTGAGTCCCTGAATAGTGGAGTAAAGTCCCATTTTTGTACTCCTCAAATCTAACTACAATGGAGGCTTCCTAAATTCAAGGAAATAAACCCAAAATCAAGGATAATTCCCTCAAAAACTATAAATATATGGTTAAGATCTCAATGATGAGCTATAAATGGCACCCATAAATAGAATACTGGTCCCTTACAGCTTTGGAAGGAAGATCTAGGGAGGTTAAGATGGTAAAATTGAGCGCAATTTGGACCAGTGGAATCATGAGACCAAGAACTAAGTCCCTATCTGATATATTAATGATGTGGGGAGGATTATTATGCTCTAACAACCCCCCATAATCCAACTATGTGAAATAAATGAAAAAACAAAATGGGCCTTGACAATTTGCAACCATGTTAGATACCCATGTACATATATATTCTCTTAATAAATAAGGAAAGAGGGAAAACCTCATGGGAACCCCCATCCCCACCATTAAAAAAAATGTGAATGAGAATGCTAAGAAGCCTAATATGAAGGAACCTTCAATCCTAAGGAAGTTTGCAACAGTGTGAATTCCTTCTTGGTGAAGGTCTTTGTGAATATGATTGTAATCTTTTGTGAACCCCTTCTTTTCTTGGAATGAATATGAGTGCATTCATGAGATCCAAACATTTTGAAGTTCTTGAAGATTGGTTCTTAACCACTCCAAGCTTTGAATGGAGGAAACCCTTGAAGCCATTATGCGGAACTCTATGAAATGTTGGAGAAAAAATGTAGAAATAGAGGTAATTGAAGGGGTTCTTGAGAAATTCATCAATAAGAACTTGATTTGTGACAAGTTTTCCCTCAATTGTGTGATATATTTGAACCGATGCATTATCTCTATGATCTTGATCTATAACAAGTTCTCCAATACAATGTAAAAATATATTGGTCGCCTCTTCTTCTAGCCTTGTAAAAGGATCATCGTCGACTGAATGGATAATATGAATCGGTGTATCTCCCAAAGTGGTAGGGTTTGTGTATTTCTCAATGCAAGTAAACATGTCCTCTTAGGCCATGTTTTTGTAATCCTTATAGTCTACGATGCATGAGGATGGAGTTGAAGTATAAATTGCTACAAGTGCATGGCATTTGTTATTCTTTGGTGTGGCAACTTCCTTGTTGCGCTTCTCCTCCTCTAATTATGTATTGAACCTCTTGTATCTACAAACATGTTATATATGTGTTCCCTTAGTATTTCCATCATCAGAGCCTGAATATTCATGTGAGACTCTAGGATTTGGTTCCTTTTCACCTTTGAATGGAGGTTGTTGCTTGCGTATCTTCTTGTTCCTCTGATTAGTTACAAGTACATGCACTTTAGAGAGCCTTGAAAGGTTCATTTGGTTGATATTATATTGCTCCTGGAGAAGTGAGGCTGCTGCAAATTTGTCTAATGTATCATTATCCATGAGGCACCAAGTTCCAATCTTGTAGAATGGATGGAGGAGACAAAAACACCATAGTCCGATCCCAATTTTGATAGCATTAAAAGTACTAACTGATTATTGTTCGTATTTATCTTCCACATATCGATATGAATTAGCACTATCTTGAATTTGGTGAAGAAATTTTGTGTGGATTCAAAGTTACTAGGGCTCAAATTGTGTAGCTCAATCTCCAATTGGTGGCCCCTCATCTCATTTTTCTTTCCAAAGATACTAGACAACTTGGTCCATATGTCATTCAAAGATTTTTATGCTTTGATGTGATATAGGAGATCCAAATAAACTAAGTAGCATAGTAGTATGAATGATTCATCCATTATGTTCAGGTAATTTGACTTCTCTACAATTGAATTATGATCTTCTTAGATTCCCATAGTGATCCTATAGAGTCCCTTCATTCACAAGAGCATCTCAATTATTGATTTCCACTCAAAGTAATTGAAGGTAGTAAGCATTTTCTAGGAATATAGCTCCATTTCAACTGATTTCAGTTTTGATGGTGTCTTCAACCTGCAATGTGTTCTTAACCTGCAATCCTACACACCAACTTCTTTAGAATCCCTAAAGCTTTGGTACCATATAAAATTTTGGAGCACAAGACCTAGGTTCTAAACAAATTAGTAATACAATTTGCAAGCAATTAATTAAGTGACAAAATCATATCAATCATCATCAAAACAAAGAAGAGATGCAAAATATCTTGTAATGACACATTAAACTATTGTATTCCATTAATTGTACAAGAATGTGATAATCTATTACATGAAGGCAATTCTTATTACTTATGTAGGAAATTTGAATTGTTCTCTAGTGAATAAAACCTAGTTAGGGATTAACTAGAGACTAAATTCCTTTTGTTAGACATGAAAACTCTCTAAGGTGAGTTAACTAAAGCTTTCGTACCATATAAAATTTTGGAGCATAAGACATAGGTTCTAAATAAACTAGTAATACAATTTGCAAGCAATCATAATTAAGTGGCAAAATCGTATCATTCATCATGAAAACAAAGAAGAGATGAAAAATATATTTTAATAACACATTAAACTATTGTATTCCATCAACTGTACAAGAATGTGACAATCTATTACATGAAGGAAAATTTGATTACTTATGTAGGAAATTTGAATTGTTCTCTGCTGAATAAAACCTAGTTAGGGCTAAACTAGAGCCTAAATTCCTTTTGTTAGAAATGAAAACTCTCTAAGGTGAGTTAAGTACCTATAACCAACCTAAGTGGACCTAAGTGGACTTCAACACCTAAATGCAAGGAACAACTGAATGATAAGCTCATGCATGTCTAGATTAACCCTCAAAAGACTCAACATATGTATTAGCATCTCAAAATATCCATGACAAGCACTTGGATCCTTGAATAATGGAGTAAAATCCCATGATTTACTCCACAACTCTAACTATAGTGGAGGCTTCCTAAATTCAGGGAAAGAAGCCCCAAATCCAGATATCTAGTCTGCTTCGGGATGCAAACTCCAAATTTACACTCACCGAGCCTATACAGCCAAGCTAAAATTCAAGGAATAAGGAACAATGAGCTCCAAGTTTTGCAACTTGTAAGCAACCTTATCTATCATTAATATCTTCTAGGATAGTATGTTAGTTCCGGTTCTGAGTCCCAATTTTTCCATAGGCTATCTAGAGTATGTCCTGAGATGATATTAGAAGTTGGTATAGAGGAAGGAATCTGTGTTCAAGATTTAATTTTGTATACATTAGTTTTTATATGTCAAGATGATCCAGATCTTGGGGGCTAAGACCCAGGAGGATTGAATGTCGAAAGAGGAGGATATTAAAGCTACAAAATTGTTAACAATTGATCCATAGAGAAACATAGAGTAAATAGGCCACATGGACGGGTGAGGATCAAAGAGGGTTCTTTGAGCCTCACCTCTCAAACTATACTAAGAAAGTCACTCATAACCAATAACTCAAAAATAACTTAATAGAATAAGAGAAATGTTGGATGCCAAAAATCCTTGAATGTTTTATTGAGAAGGCATAGAGCATTTTTACAACATTAGTACAATGTGTCTTGGGGCAAAACCATGGGGAAAAACCATGGGTTGTTAAATACCATAGATGGGAGAGAGTACTATGTGCCTTGAATCCATACCATGGAATAAAACCATGGATGGGAAAGGGTGGCCTCTCCATTTCATGCTTTTATGATGAATGGTAGAGGGTAGCCTCTCCATTTAATGCTTGTATGATTTACACATCCGAATTTAGACCATATGCTCCTAGAAATTTGGATAATTATTCCCCCCTTAGAAAATGATGGTCCCCATCATTTCATGCTAAAAAGAGACCCATGGATACAATGTGTCAATTGCCAATGAAGAGAAGGGTTTTGTGAGGTTAAACTGTAACCGTGGATTTTGTGTGGTTGAACCATAACCGTGACCATGACCATGGGTTTTGTGTGGTTGACCTCTAACCATGGGTTTTGTGTGGTTGACCTATAACTATGGGTTTTGTGTGGCTAACCCATAATCATGGGTTTTGTGTGGCTGACCCATAACCATGGGTTTTGTGTGGATGACCCCTAACCATGATTACAATACGTAACCATGGGTTTTGTGTGGTTAACCCATAACCATAACTGTGGGTTTTGCGTGGTTGACCCATAATTATAATTTTGGGTTTTGTGTGGTTGACTCATAACCATGGTTACAATACAAAACTGTGGGTTTTGTGTGGTTGACCCATAACCGTGATTACATAAATGTAGGTTTTATATGGTTGACCCATAACCATGGGTTTTGTATGGTTAAACCATAACCATTATTACAATAGGATTTAATAAAAGTCCAAAATTGATAAATTCATGATCTTTGGTGCAATTGATGTCTTGCCGCAAATCCATTCATGGCTTATGATGTAGATAATGAAATTGAATTCCATTGAAGACACATTTGAGATATCAAAGAGACATTTCCATCCATATAACATATTTTATCTTTAGTTTCCCAACGAATGTTTGTTGAAGCTCACGGACACACGTGCACTATTTGTGCATACATATGTTGCCTCAATCGATGATATCTCTCAAACCAAAAATCCAAATGAAAAAACGTGAAATACCCATTTTAGCTGAAGGAAAAAATATATATTCAATGATATATGGTAGAGCCTTGTATATGTCATGTATATTCTGTGGTACTTTCTTAAATTTGTTGTATGTGAGGCCGCATTGTGTACAAACATGTGTTGCTTCAAAGAAGCATATCTCACAAACCAGGAAGCCAAATGAAAAATCGTGAAATGCCCATTTTAGATGACAGAAAAAAATTTCAAGCGAGATATGGAATACCCCTTGAAACATCTTGTAGATGACACATAATATCTCCAAAGTTTTCATAAGTCGGTCATCCTCCATAGATTGATGAGTGTAGGTTGCCAAGGGTTTGTAGAGCAACATCAATTGTTGTAGAGATCATGGAATCTCTAGATATAACAAAGAAACCAGTGTATGGGCCAAAAAATAGACTCTGATAGTGCCAAAAGGATGTTGGAAATTCCTGTAGATATTTGAATATGAACTATGCTCAAACCCTCATTCCCATGGAAAGATTACTTGCTCTGATACCATTGATTCGGATCTTGGGGGATGAGACCTAGGAGGCTTGAATGTCAAAAGAGGAGGAGGTTAAAGATGAAAATTTGTTAACAATTGATCCATAGAGAAACATAGAGTAAATATGCCACATGGAGGGGTGAGGATCAAAGAGGGTTCTTTGAGCCTCACCTGTCAAACTATACTAAGAAATACACTTAGAACCAATAACCCAAAAACAACTTAATAGAATAAGAGAAAGCTTGAATGAAAAAACCCTTGAATGATTTATTGAGAAGACATAGAGCCTTTTTATAACATTATTACAATGTGCCTTGGGGCCACACCATGGAACAAAACCATGGGTTGTCAAATACCATGGATGTGAGAGGTACAATGTGCCTTGAATTCATACCATGGAACAAAATCATGGGTTTTCAAATACCATGGATGGGAGAGGGTGGCCTCTCCATTTAATGATTTTATGATGAATGGGAAAGGGTGGACTCTCCATTTAATGTTTTTATGACTTATACATCCAAATTTAAACCATATGCCCCTTGAAATTCGGATCACAAGAATTTTAGAAGCAATTTCTTGTAGTAGAAAGATGAATATAATAGTTAGGCTTATCACTCTTGAATTTTGGCCTTCGAGAAACCTGTGCAACTTTGCTTCCTGGGGAAACCCGGCAATCCTCTTTTTAATATAAATTTGATTAGTTATTCATGTTAAACAAAAATAATAGCACAAAGATAGATAAATACCCTTAAGGTAGACTAACACCATCAATTACTAACTATGGAAGGAATCACTCCACAAGCCATGTTTTCCACAACATAATTAATCACACCTATCTCATTCAATGATACTCATGCATATTTATACATTCTCATGAGTATTCCTAAGGGATGCCAACTAGCCCTTTTTATTATATTATTTCTTATAACCACCTAGTGGGGTTGTTTATTACCCACCAACTACCGAGTGTGTTTATTCCGTGATTATGACCACATACATTATCCCCTTGGGCACCTCCCTAGGTACCCCATATTATGCTCCATAGGTACATAATATTCCATCCCCCTTCACATGTTTCATCCTTGAACATGGTAGGGATACATATAAATGATATATTAAGCAATGTAGACAATTGGTACTAAGCACAAGCATCCATCCATCCTAGTGAAATTTGGACATGGGGTCCAATTTATTCCTTGCCACCTTGATCATGATTTTGGTTTCTCCTTTGGTTCCATGTTGTTGATGTGATTGTATGATATCATCTTACATTGTTGTTAGTATTCCATGTTCCTCCATAATTGTCGCCTCTTTTATTCCATGTTTGTTAATGCTCCCAACCTTGATTTGAATTCCATTGTTTCTCATGGTGGTGCAGATGTCAATATACTGCAACCTTAACTATTGGATCTTCTTTATTTGACTCGTGAACTTGTTATTCCTTGGGACCATGTATCCCCTTAGTTTAATATTCCTTTTGATCTCCTTCATGGGGGTTTTCTTCATGTGCTTCTATAACTTCTTTTCTTATTCTACCTTGGACTATTCATATGACATGTCTATAGATACTTCAAGTAATTTACCCGCAAGGACTCATTTATGTAGCCCCTTATGGGATTATTGTTTAGTAAGAGAAATATCCTATAATGTAATTTTTTTCTTCTTATACCAAAGCTTCAAGAACTTATTTTTCACACTAAAATTAATGGTACCAACTAAATCCATCCAAGGATATCCTAAAACAATTTCTAAATATTTCATATTGATAGCATGAATATTTGAGTGCAACACATGTTTATCCATGTTAAGCATCAAATATTTAAAAAATTGAATGTGTATACCCTCAACATGTGTGCTTTGAATATGTTTTATAGGAAATTTAAACTTTTTAGCTAAATTGACATTAATGAGATTAGACTTGCTACTAGAAATTATAGAAACAATAACAATTTTATGTTGAATACATCCATAAACTTATATAGGGAAACATGTGCATGAAAATAAACCCTTATGGATTTCATGATCATTCTTCACAACTTGAGAACATTTATCTAAAAATTCATTTCCAAATTCTTCATTTGAAAGTTTCTTCATATTGTCTTGGTCAAGTGACGTTGATTTGTAGTGATTATTCTTCAAAGTATGAGACCACCTTAAAATAACTTCTATATATTTTATATAATAAAGGCTCAATCATGCCTCATGGTTAGTTCTCCTAAACCATATGGAAGTATCCTCCCTTAGATTAAAACATTCATGTATCCAAGTAGAGGTTTTTTTGGTCTCCCAATAATATATGTATTCTTCAATTCTAGTACCATTAGAGTTTCATGTAAAAAACATCGTGCTTGCTATAACTCCAAAAATATAGCTAGGTTTTTTAAGAAAATCACTTACTTTTGATGCGGTGAATTTTAAATTAGCATGACTCACTCAATGTTTCTCAAAATCATTATTATGACCATAATTATGAAATTCCATGGTCATTTTTCATCTACTATTCCTGGTTTGAAAAATATATGGTCAATCTATCAAAATATATCAATTTTGCAACCTATGGCTCTACAAAAAAAATCGTAAAAATCAATGATAACTTCACTTCTCATACTCTTATTTGGACGATTTATTTTCAAACATCTAGTGTGTCGGAGAGAGGAACTCATATATGTAATTACTTTCTTTACATTACACACATAAAGATTCATAAATCAAGATTAATTCAGCCATCCTATTTTTTCCTTCAAAATCTAAAAACAATTATAAAAAAAATCTCCATTTTTTGCAACCAAGAAAGTTCTATTATACTACTTGTAGTGATCATTAACCTAGAAATCGAATCACAACAAATCTATAAAACCCTTATATTTCAGAAATAACCAAAATACATTCACCATAAGAATAACACCAAGATATGCAAAAAGAGTAATAAGGTAGGGTAACACCATCAATTACTCCTTAGGGAAATAATCACTCCAAAAACCATGCTTGCTACAATACAATTTATCATGCCTATCTCATACAATGATACTAATGTATATTTATACTTTCTCGTGAGTATTCATAAGGGGTATATGCCAAATACCTCTTATTCTTATAGTATTTCCTCTAACTACCTAGTGGGGCTATTTATTACCAACCAACTATCAAATGAGCCTATTATATGATCATGGCCTCATTACATACAATATTCCATTGGACACATCTCTAGGTACCTTATATTATCTTCTCGAGGTACATAATACTTTCATGCAAGATCATGAGGAAACAAAGAAAGGGGGAATTCAACCTAGAAATTCTCTCCACAACAAATCCTTGTGCATAAGGACAAACACTCAACTTAATGAAAATTCATTTTCAATGAATTTATATAGGCCACTTTGAAGCCCTACAAGAATAAATTCACATTCAACTATGGTTATTTGTTGATGTAATTTGCAATGTTTAACTGGAAAACATCATTGGGATGTCATCTTCTACCAATGGATAAGAGCTTAGTTTTAGCCATATTACCATGATGCATGAGGAAAGAGGCTAATTGTCTCTAGTTGAATGACAAGGCCTTTATGGCCTAATATAAAAAAAGGTGGATACAACCTACAATCAACCTCAGTTCCGCACTAAGATCATCAATGATTACATAAAGTGGTCGAGGTTTGAGGCTAGTAGTGATGACAGCTATGTCAAGTTCAATATGGAGGGGAAGATAAGCTAGAGGTGAATCCTTTAGCTTACATCCTGATATCTAAAATCATCCATGAAGAAGTACAAATCTAGCCAAGAATCAACATCTCAACCACAGACAAAGGGGACTTCTTCCTCTTTCCCAAAAATAAATAAAATGATGGATATGAAGAGTTTGAGAGGGTTAAAATCATCTACCATGATCCATTGCTTCTTCTAACATCATTGGAATGAAGAAATATAAAGGACCTAGAGGCAAGAGCATCATCTAGTCTCACAACATAAGATGGGAAAACATCTACAACCACATCAATTACCAATATGACATTGTATATGCCCTATATTGTCACATTAGTCGAGGATAGATGGATAGGAGATGAGGTGTAGAAAGGATTTACCCTATTAATAAAAATATACATGCAATGACCCCTTACAAAGAAGCCAAGGATCCATCCACTATCAACAACGACCTAAAAAAGTACAAGGGCCCCAATGTTGAGACTTCATAAGCTCCATTGGTGTTGGACCAGGAAAAGTGTACAAGGAAGAAGCTGACGCGAAAACGAAGAAGGAAAAGTGCACGTACGACAAGGGAAAAGAAGGTCAAGAAGGAAGCGAATGAACCGGCATAGAAAGATAAAACATGCGCGCAGCGGAGAAAGGTAGGATAAATAAGGAAAGGAATCATAGAACATAGGAAGCCGCGACAGGGTTGGTGCGACGGGGAAAAGCAAATCTAGAGTCGGTGGAAGAGGCAAGTAGAAGAGTTAATGCTGGATAGGTGGAAGTCAAGGAATATGGCAGAAGGAATAACCGCAAAAGATGGAAGGACAGTTTTGCAACTAGTTATGACTGGTACAGACAAGATGAAATACGTTTCCACAACCAGTTAAGGCTATGGTTAATGCATTACATCACTTTTGTGGCTAAGTATGGGTTGACATTCAATGTAACAGAGATATTTTGTAGCTACCTAAGTCTGTAATAACTGAGTAGTACTTAGTCGACCCTGCGTGGTCTTGTAAATGATATAAATAGAAGGAACTCGCTTTGTATAAGGGTTCGGTCGGTTTTGGTTAGATCCTATTAGATGAGATCATATTAGATTTAGTTAGATTCAGTAGTCGACTCAAAGGAGAGTCTGGTAGAAGTAGAAGCTTGTTGAGCCGCGAATCTTGCAGCTGCGTGCGTAGACCGCTAGTAAAGTAGAATATTTGATTGAGGCTATGTGCGGATCAGTAGGAGTAGATAGAGAATAAACCAGAGAGCATGAGAGTAAGAAGATAGAGTCAGAAAGACATATCTTAAGAACATTCTACAAGTTGCAAGCTGCAAGGTTCTACCTATATTTCTCATGCCAGATGAAGAGGACCTTGGTGGTTTTTCCCATATGGGTTTCCACATTATTTCCTATGTCATATGAATGAATGTTGTTGAATGGAGAATGTTTATGTGAATGTTTGCTTATCTTACATTAGTACAAGTTACAGTTGTTGTTGAATGTATGTCACAGTATAAATGAATGACTGTCTAAAGTATTGTTGGACTGTTGTGTATGAGTTCATGGTAATCTGCCAAGTATAATATAAGTCATGCACTGCCTATTAAGTACAAGCAATCGGTTGCGTCGCATAGTTGTGTCAGTTGTAAGTTTAAGGACAAGGTTGTGTTGTGCAGGTGGCCTGTGGCACTTGGTTTTGCTACTTTCAAAGAGTGAAAGAATCCATCCCATCGTCTTTTTCAAGCACCTTGGTCGCGCACCAAGGGACTATAATCCCTTGCCAACTATGAAAACATGGTTTTGGTAGTTACCCATTAAGATATCTCGGGTGAGACTGCGCCCGCCTCGCGGACGTTTCCAACTGAGCTTGCTCTGTCGGCTCGATGTATTTTGGTGTCTTGGTGGTATTGTGTTGTTGAATTGCGGGTCGAGACAAGGAAGAGAAAGAGGCCAACAAATGGTTTCATTGGTGGGACTGTTAACCATTTGAGTCGAGGGAAATGTTGTGGCATTCAATGAATAATGAGATAGAGGACTGGATAGAGTCTAAGATGCTATCATTCGCGCAAGAAGAAAGAACAGGATATCAATTGAGTGCAAAAAATTGGGTGGAAGAACACATATATTCGGATATTCATGAGATCTTCTTTGTAGAGTTTCCTATTGTACTGCATGAGTGGCTGTCACGATTGGTAATAAGGCAGAAAAATTTCCAGAGAAGAGCAGTAGTCAAGTGGAGTGATCAGTTTGTGTGTGAAGTAACCAGTGTAAGTAAAACCATCTCTGGAGCTGTTGATTTTTGGGTTGACAGTGTTTTGCAAGGATATATTACTGAGTTTGTAGTAGAGGCTATAACCTCATATAGTGAGGCTGAAATAATTTTTTCCAAGGACCCCGAAGAACATATTTGTTGTCTATCAGTACATGGATCAAGATGCTCGTTTATGAGAAGGGTATCTTGCATTTGATTAGTTGAGTCGCATACCCCGGAGGAAGGCTATGTCACAGATGACCTGTCAAGAAAATGGGAAATGGTGAGTTGATATTTTCCCAGGAAGTACAAAACCTGAACTAGAAGTTGGATTCCTAGGGAGTGGAGGGAGATTCAGATCAGGGAAGAGAAGAAAGACAGAGGAAGGTCGATGAGCTCCTAGTCCATTTGAGGAGAGTGAGCATGAACTTTAGTCAAGGTAGACGAAGGATCTTGTGATGAAGAGGATGAGTATAGCCTGATTTCAGAAGGATAAGAAGACTCTAAGCGACTGACAAGACACCAAGTTCATGATGCAACTACATCACACCGGGAGTATCGCTAGAGGTAAGGTCTAGAGCCTCATCTCCTGAAAGAGTTGTTAATATTGATAGTGCTAGCACTGTGACTAGCGCACAAGAGAAAACACCTCTGTTTAATCGATCATCCGATAACCCCCGTTGCCAACTCAATGGCTGGGGAAGATATTTGGTTACCCACATTAAATGGTAATGGAGCAAAAGATCCAAAGCAACATTGGTTCATTTGGGAAGTTGTTTGGATGGTTCGCTTAGTTTAGAATGCGGACTTAAATAAAGCATAGATGATCACGACTCTAAGGGGTCATGCACTCGATTGGTTTATGAAGTTCTGCATAGTACCACTAGTATTACCACAAAAAACCCTTGAAGAGATACGAGCCACAATGATCTCTGAGTTTAGAAAACCTAAATCTAAGTCGCAATGTATCACCGAGATCAAGGAAATCAAACAAGCATTAGCAGAGTCAATATGGGACTTTGACCAACGGTTTAAGACTTTGATGGCCAAGGTAAGTTTCTAGATGTCGTATGTTCAGCATAAGGAGTGGTTTATTGCTACACTCCTACCACACATCCGAGGCCCATTGATGCAACAAAAGATCGAGTCGCAGACAGAAGCGCTAGATTTGGCAATGAAGCTGGAAGCTTCACCAATCGGTGATGGTGTCGTGGGGATGGTGCAGATTCAATAGCAATTAGATAATATGACGATACCACTGCAGGACATCAAGAAGGGTAAGGAAGCCCATGAATATTTATGGTGTCGAAATGCAGAACGGACGAACACACCAAGGATAATTGTCTAACCTTCATGAATTATGTCTCATTTGGTGCGCCAAACTCATTAAGTTCCCATGGACTACCCTGGTGTCGCATATTCCAAACTAGAGGACACCGCGATGAAGACTGTCTATACTTTAAAAGGATTGTAAGCACTCCCGCAAACCTATTCTGTAAATTTTTCAAGTTAGTAGGGCATGAAGAGAAGGATTGGAGAGCATACCAGCTCCTGAAGGAAAAGATGGTCAATACTTACTTAATGAAGAATGAGGGGTAGACTCAGGCTCAACTGACACAAGTATCATATCAGCATGCACATTTCCTGCCCAATCAGTATCAGAACCAATACCAGCCTCAGTATGCACCACACCAACCACATGTGCAGCAAAATAACTATCATCCGCAATACTAGCAGAACCAATACCCCCCACAACAACCACGCCCTCAAGGAAGAAGTGGTGAAAACTTCAAAGGTATAAGAGGAGGAGGAGGATTTAGTAGAGGAATAGGTCAGGTTACATGCTATAACTATGGACAACTAGTTCACTATGCTAGAGAGTTCCTAGAACCTGCAAAGACAAGTTCATATTGTAAGGGACAGGACCATAATGTGGAGTGATGTCCTTGCTTGATCATAGAGTGGTAGGCTAGGACCATCACAGGTCCTAACCCTGCACAGAATCCGAACCCAAAACCGAATCCTAAATTGAACGTTTAGATGATTTCTACTAAGCCAAGAGATCCAAACGTTGTTGTTGTAACATGAGGAGGTGTTGCGACTAGGGTTGATCAAGAAACCCCGCCAGAAAAACTGCAGCTGCGGGTACGACCTGCGGCATAGAAGAAGGAGCCATTCGATGTCCAAAAATAGAAGCAATTATCCATGGACATGCAACGTGAGTTTGTGGATCCAAAAGAACTGTCGACATCAGAAGAATTCAGGGAGATTTCTGAATGATTTCAGCAGATATTTCAGAAGAAGACTCCACAAAAGGTTAGTAAACTCAAGTTTTTTCTGTCAAGTTACTTAGCGTTAATTCAAGACAAATATCCTATTGCGGAACTACAAGCAATGATAGAAGAAACACCAGTAGAGCCACATCCTGAAAAGAAATCTAACTAGGTGTTGAGGCCTGGAAAATCGTAGGTAACAACAGTTAGGGATTCTCCCCAGTAAATGTTCCCAACTAACCCGTTACTATTCGGTATGGGGAATTCGTTCGGTTTACGGTCCAGCTACCGTAGGTTAAGTAACAAAAATAAAGGGTTTTACCGGTTACGTCCCGGTCCACCGTGTATGTTTTTAGTTTTTGTATTTAAGTATGAGATGCAAGTGCCTATCTAAAAATGCAGATTGATAGAGAATACAAGGAGCGGTCACAATGTGATGCATAGGTTCTTACCTCTCGTCTTAACTCTCTCACATCTAAACCACACACAATAAGAAAAAACTAAAATTAACTATCTAACCTATCCCTAGGANGAACAACATTCATTACTCATAGTGGAAATTTCATAGAATAAACTAGAGCGCATTCATAACAATAACATAGGTTCAAAGAGTTAGAACGATCTCACAGTTAATGGATAAGAGCTGAAAATGAAATAGTTCACATTCAACAAATCCATAGCACAACATTTGAAACCTTCCACAAATATTTCTCCAACAAGAAACTTGTAATTTCTTTATGCAAAAGGAAATAGTTCTTCTTACATCATACTTTCACAAATCTATCTGGGAAAAAGTCCTCCCGTTCTACAACTAACTCACCTATATTTATACAAAAACAACCAAAACCTTTGGGTTGCCCCTCTGGTGACCTTTGGGCTTTCCCAACCGTTCAATCCCACAATCTTGTCTTTTAGTGGGTGCTCATGATTTATACAATATGTTACATTTCATTGAAATTTAATAGCACTTTTATAATGAGAGACCTGCTTGATCAGTGATAAAATTTTCCCAATCCTGGGCCTCTGCTGCTATCGAATCCACTGGTCCTTTTAGACCTTGTTGATCTTAGACCTTCACTTTATCCTTCCTTTTCTATCTCGCTTCTTTATGCTTCAACCTCTTCTTCCTTTTTCTTTGACTTTTAGACATATCTTTCTTGCAGTAGTCACCCTGTCGTGAACATAGCATATTTTAGACCATCTAGCATTTAACAAAGTAACACAAACTACACTAATACATGCATTCTGTAAAATGAACTAAAACAAATTTAATGCATGAAAAGAAACATGATAATGCAAAGAAAATCCTGCAAGTTAGCATCTTGAACTCCACTAAATCCACTGTCCAAACTAAAACACAAGTTCAAAAAACAGACTCTCTATCTCAAACCAAACCGCATATGAACTAACTCGAAACCCTCCGATGAAAGCATGAACCAAACGTTGTAACCGCTACTCCTCAAAACACCAAATCCCAAATTGTGCTCTTGCTCTCAGAAAACCCTGACTCAACCAGCACACGCAGGAAAACTCCTCCACTCCATAACATAGATTAAAAGCACACCAAAAAGAATTGGCAGGGAAAAAACCTATCGACAATCGGAAGCAAGAAATGCTAAGCATCGGGCTGACAAACTCCTTATCGGCGAACAGAAACTCTATACGTCGGACGGTTCGTTCACTAAGCCGCCACAATGGTGGAGACCATATAGACTAAGGGTTTCAAGGTGAAATAAACATCGACAAAATAAACCATTAAATACTGTCATCCATGCATTGGAGGTTGGAAGAACTAAGGACAATGTGTCAGCAAATAGTTCATTGAAAAAGCCACAACGGCGAAAAGAAATCAAACTACGGCTTCCGATCAGAGTCATAAACCGTTTCGATAGCGAAGAAACAAAAATAATAAAAATCAATAAGCCACGGAATTGGTGAAGATAAGCACTAATCCGTCAAAACGTTCATTAGTTGGCTTCCGCAACGGTGTCTGCGTAAAGAACTACATTCCGATTCATTGTTCAAAAAAAACTTTCGACGACTAAAAACAAAAATATATCATCGCAAAGCCAAAAGGTTTGAACCAATAAAACCATGCATCGGTGAAAGTAAGAACTATCCATCGGCCGGTTCTCTATCTGTCCTCCGCAATGGCGGCTGCATAGAGAACTAATTCCGTGATTCACACATCAATAGACTTTCGGAAGCGATAAACAAACATAAAACATAGCGTTAAGTGCTTAAAGACCTTCAGCTGGGCAACATTAAAAAGTTTGTTTATCCTCTGAAATAGCAGCGACATAGAGAATTAGAGTTCCGAATCAAACTTCAACTGACCTCTGATAGCGATAAAGGAAAACATTTATATCAAAAGGATGTTATTTTTCAAATCAAAACTTTAAATTCCCCAGTCAAAACATTGGCAAACAAAAGGCATTTTCCCGAAAATCATGAAAACAGTTGACCTCAATTCAACTTCAAGTAACCCAAATTTGTCACAGAGGGAAAAACAAATATCAACAATCAAATAATCCTGGGCAAGATAACATCAAAAAGGAGGGTCCAAAATTTTAAAGAATTTGGGAAAAAGTTGCAGCTGCAACACTAGGTCAGCAAGAAATTCAAAAATGGACGCAAGTTAAGAATGACTTCCCAGATAGGTAATTATGACATGGATTATATCATTTTAGACTTGGGTTCTGATGTCAATATTTTGACGTGACAAACTTGGAAAAGTATGGGAAAGCTACGCCTCGATTGGTCTCTTGTCCAGATGCAACTTGCAAATCAAGCGAAGGTCCTCCCAATTGGTAGATTGAATCAAGTTCTTGTCGACATTGAAGGGTTGTGCACATTTGCGGACTTTGAAGTCATTAACATTATTGATGACATGAACCCATATCCCACGCTGTTGGGGATAGATTGGGCCATAGATAATCATACAATTATCAATTTCAAGAAAAGAATCCTCTCATTCGAGGATAATGAGATGAGAGAAGTGCCGCCCATTGATCCATTGGAAGGACAAAGATATGTTGATCCTATCTACAATGTGGGACAGGGTAACTATCTCGACTAGATCTACAATGTCACTGCTATGCAAGAAGACTATATTAATCCAACAGTGGACGAAAACCTGAGTTGGAAGAGTGCTAGTTCATGTACATCCGACTCGGGGGAGGCATTGGAGAACTAGAAAAATAGACTGCATGAGGCCTCTATGAGAAGGTCTGCCAGAGTTACAAGGTATGTGTGATGGGTGGAGAACAAGCTATGATAGTTTCCCACCTGTGAGGGTTTACCTAACCTTGTGACCTTCTTAAGTGATTTTGAATGACTTGTAACAGAGTCACATCGTTTTTCTGCGTTAGACCATGTACTGAAGGCTACGCCTGCTAGATGGTGGGGTACACACAAGCAATTCATAACAGAATGGCCACAATGTAGAAGTTTTAGGGAAGTCATATTAGGTGAAGACGTCACCACTATGAAACATAAATATACAGGATTATCAAGCCATGTCAAGCACATCAATCAGTGTCGCACCGTATTTGCAGGATACCCGCGATAGGAATTGGTCCACGATTTCATTCACACATTGGAAATGACACCTAGGACATGGTATGCATCTATGGAGTTACAAAAATGAACCCAAGATTGGGAAGGAATAACTAAGCAGTTTAGACAAGCATTTTAATTTGCTGATGAGCAACCTACATTTGATGTTGCACTTCAAACGATAAAGGAGAAGATATTTGCTGAAATTCCTGTCGAAGAGGCCAATTCTCACCAGTGCAGTGCGACCATTCAACAATAAATGGCTTGCTACAATCTAGCTGGAGACCCAGATGATGATCTGACTAACATAAACATACTGGAATCAGAGGGCATGCGTGCAGTGGAAGGAAGCGGAATTTCTAGTGACTAGTTCCTACAGACGCTGAAAATCAAGAAAGTAAACATTGGGTCGCCAGAGAACCCAAAGTTCACCAATATTGGAGATTATTGGGATGAAGAGATAGTCGCAAAGATCACCGAATTGATGCATGAATATCAGGATCTAGTCCTCACCAACTTCTTAGAGATGAATGGAATAGTCGGAGACCTAGGGAAGATGAAAATACCCCTGCGACTAGATGCTAAACCTAGTAAACATCGCCCGTATAGACTGAATCCAAGATATGAGGAAAAGGTAAAAGCAGAATTGGATCACATGCTCGATGCAAGAATCATTGAACCTATTGAAGAATTGGAGTGGATCATCCCTATAGTGATCCAGGATAAGAAAACAACAGGCGAAGTGGGGATATTTGTCAATCTGAGGAAGTTGAACGATGCATGCTTGCACGATCCATTCCCAACACCATTTATAGATGAAGTTCTTGAAAGCATCGGAGGGAAAGAGATGTATCCATTCATCGATGGATTCTCTCGCTATCATCAGGTCAGAATCATGAAGGAGGATCGCCATAAAATGACCTTTGTCACAAAATGGGGATGCTACCAGTATATGGTAATGCCCTTTGGACTCAAGAATGCACCTACTATTTTTTCTAGAATAGTAGTCTCTAATTTTAGAGATTTTATACATAAGTTTCTTGAAGTCTACTTTGATGATTGGACTATGTTTGGTCTAGTAAGAGACCATATTGAGAGTCTGTGCATGATGTTGGCCCATTGTTGCCAGTATCAGATCACGCTTAATTCCAAGAAATGTATATTATGTGCACCATTTGGTGTTATGTTGGGTCACGTCGTATGTCGTGACGGTATTTTGGTCAAGCCAACAAAATTTGTGATTATCCTTGACTTACCACCACCTACATCAGTCACGGAACTCAGATCAGTGCTAGGACATACAGGGTACTACAAGAAATTCATTAGAGAGTATGCAGAGATCACTGCACCTATGGAGAAACTGCTAAAGAAAGATGCAAAGGTTCAATGGACACCAAATTTCCAGGAAAGCTTGGACAAATTAAAGAACAAGATGGCCACTGCACCAATACTTGTGTTCCTAGACTGGAAAAAGGAGCTCCATGTTCATGTCAACACATCATCTGTCGTGCTCGGCATATTTTTGACACATCTAGGAGAGGGTGCAATTGGCCACCCTGTTTCTTTTACTAGTAGAAAACTATCAATGACAGAAAAGAACTACACGACAACAAAAAGAGAAGGATTCACTATGGTCTATGCACTTCAAAAGTTTTGACACTACTAGTTGGGTGGACATTTTTATATGTACACTGATTATTCAATGTTGAAATACTTAGTCAACAAGCCAGTGTTGGGGGGAGGAGATCTGTACATGGTTTCTCATGTTTCAAGAATTTGATTTTGAGGTCGTTGTCAAACCCAGTCGACTGAATGTTGGGCCAGACCACCTGTCAAAGATAGAAAGTGGTGAAGAGCCAACTAGCCTAGATGATAATTTTCCTGACACGAAACTGTTTGCGGTCACTATGATCAAGGATCAGAACAAGGAATTTAACACTATCATCCATTTTTTTAGTACAGGATATGCACCTCCAGGATTCTTCGTCAATGAAAAGAAACACTTGGTCGTTAGAGCTGTGGACTTCACATTGATTGTTGGAAACCTCTATAAGTTGGGCGTAGATGAAATACTACGATGTTGTGTTTTTTATTATTAGCGACCTTGGGTCATGAGTGAAACACCTGCTGGTGTCACAGGTGGACACTACACAGGAAAGGAAACTGTGCGCAAGATATTGCAGGTAGGACTATGGTGGCCAACCATACACATAGATACTAAAAGCTTCTGCAGGCGCTGTTATATCTGCCAACAAATAGGAAAACCATCACGGTGCGATGAGATGTCGCTTGCACCACAGATAACACTACAAGACTTCGAAAAATGGGATGTTTATTTTGTGGTTTCAATTAGTCCCCCAGGGAAAAATACTGGCGCATGCTACATTGTCACTGCGTTAGACTACTTAACTAGATGGGATGAAGCTGTGCCTGTTAAATATTGCATTGCTGCGACTGCGACAAAGTTCTTATTTGAAAACATAGTCACCAAATTTGGATGTCTAAAAATTATGCTCAGCGACCAAGGTACGCATTTTGTTAACAAAATGATTGCTAAGCTTACTGGAGAGTTTCAAATCCAGCATAAGAAGATAACTCCCTATCATCCTCAGGTGAATGTAATAGTCGAATCTTTCAACAAGATTCTAGAGACTGCATTGACCAAGGTATGCAATGTGCATCGATATGATTGGGATGAGAAAGCATCAGTTGTGCTATGGGATTATTGCACACATTGCAAGTGACTAACAGGGAACACCCCATTCAGACTGGTATATAGACAGGAATTGTCACGTCCCCGTCCCTCAACCGGCGAAGAGGATGCGACGAACACATCAACAAATCAACTGGGCAACAGCCCCATGAACATAAACAGAAAATCAAATGCTGGAATTAAACATTACAAGCATACACAGATGCATTTATCTTCAATCATACAGCGGAAGCAACACAAACACATTCCAGCATTCGAACATCAATATAAATTACAGAGATGCAGTAAACAGCAGTACTTATCTCTTGATGAAGAATTCACCCGCAACCAGCTACGTCGCTGCAACGTTCCACCCAACCATAGGCCAGCTTGCTCATCAATCTCTCAGCAACGCTACCACCCCCGAGCTGGGCATGATTCCTCCGGAATAAGGGTCAATTGCAGACTTACACATAGCCAAGGGGACACATAACAGCCAAACCGACACTGCTGGGTTTCATAGGCTTCCCACAGACAAGCCAAGCCAGCACAGTCCAAGGTTCAATCACTGCATACCAGCAGCCAAACAATCCCTTCACAGCTCTGTGAAGAAGTCATAACAACCAGTGACAGTCCCCAAACAAAAGGTGAGACACAGCTCCAGCCTACAAGGCAACTCAGAGTAGGTTTTGGCCCTAACGTGGCCAAAACAACTCAACAACAGCACCCAAACCAGGGTATATCAGCAGCCACAACACACCATGAACATTAACACAAATCGTAGACCACAACAGAAAAACAGCTCACTCAGTAAACCTAGTGGCCCAAATGCAGTTGGTCATCACAGCCAACAAAAACGTGGGGAAACAACAGCCCCAAACAAAACAGTGAGCACGGCTCTCACATGGATAGAAAACCCCAACCAATCTTTGCGTGAGTGCAATCTTGCACTGAACAGCAAAAAACACAAGGAAAACATACCCGACCTCTGTGTGCAAATACCAGCCTGCGCGTGAGGGGAAACGGCCTCCTCTATGCACGCGAATCAACAAGCCATCGGGAGGATGAATAGACCATCAACCTCTGCGTGAGGATGAACAAACCAAAATCGTGGTGAGAGTGAGAACTGAGCAGGGAAGAGTGCGTGAGGGAGAGGAATGGACAGACATGGGTGGAGTGGGCAAATGGGTAAGGCTGACAGCCTGCCACAACCACCACCACTTCAGCAATAACTCCCCCAACCACCAGCTGAAGCATTAAAGAGGTTGACAAACAACAAAGGTGGCAAAACAACAAGGCAATAAAACATGGGTTTTTCCCCCATAACCAAGGTTTGACATACCCCACCCCTTATCCTTTGGAACCATGCCCTTTTCATTCAACGTTGCACTGCCGTAGCTGGTTGTGGTTTATTTTAATTGATGTGCGGGTTTACATGATGCCAAATTAAAATGTGCCGGATAGCACAACATACCATCGGCAATTATCCCCATTGCCGAACATACACAACCAAATCGATGGTGGGGCTTTTGCCTTGAGCTCCTCACCATGATTATTTACAATATATACATCATGCAAACGGGGTCAAAACCGGGGACGTGACAGGAATTTGTTGTACCAATTAATTATATTGTGCCAAGCCTACGGATTGCTACGTTGACAGAGATGACCAATGGAGATGATGTCAAATAGAGGTTGACACAGCTTGTTCAAATGGAAGAGGAACACTTCGTCACAGGATTTCATCAGATTGTCAAGAAGTAGAGATAGAAAGCATGGCATGATCGCCATATCCAGGTTAAACCATTCAAACCCGGAGGACTTGTATTGTTGTATGACAACAAATTTTTCAAACACCCAGGCAAGTTAAAGACATGGTGGCTAGGGCCATATGTGATCACTCACGTCACTGATGCAGACGCAGTAAAACTACAAAGACTAGTTGGAGCTTATGTCGCATGTATGGTTAATGGAAGTCACCTAAAACCATACTATGATGGTCACAACATCCCTGGCTAAAGTCGTGCAGTGCGTGGAAAAAAAAGAGGGGGGGAAGCAAAGAAGCAGAAATTGTCCCATTGCACGTCTGTAGCGGAACTAGCGAAAAGACCAAGAAAAAGTAGAAATGATAGGATGGACGACATTAAAGTGTGAATATCTGAAAAAGATTGAGGCTGTTATGAAAGCTAAGCATCATTAATTCGAAAAGATACGAGGAGAATGACAGTGTGATTTTTGGTCCCATCAGCTGTCTGCGTCATAACTGCCATAACTGTGCTGACAGGTTTATCGCAGCACTCCAGCTTCCGAGTTAATGAAGGAACGCGTCGGCTAAGAAACCCATGTGATCGATTAGACCTTGACCACCCATTGCATGAAGACTATAGGATTCATAGGTGACTATAAATACAAGGCTTTGACATCAAGCATTCTTTTATGCACACACATAGAGCACGAGAATAACCAGAGCCAATAGTTTACAGAGTCGAAGCCTGTCATAGAGTGAGCCAACACCCATGGTAATAGAGATATCTAGTGCAAGTGATATATCTGACATAACTATCAATCTAGGTGTCCAATTGAAGAAGAGATCGTCTCACTTGAAGTACAGCAACCAGAACCAAAGAAAGAACTAGAACTCAACCCGATGGCACGAACAAGAAAATAAGCCTGCTCCTGTGACTGCTCCGGCCCATGTTCCACCCCCTGGTTTGGGCCCTGTGTCGAACCTAGTCTAGAACACACCAAATGCACCTGCACAACCTATCATAAAACTGAGGCAAGCTGGGGAAAGAGCAGATGGAGATTCATCCCAGCCAGGAATGATAACGAAATGCAAGGCTAAGGTCGTTATGGACAATGCTGGGAAAGAGCTGATGGAGGAAGATGTACTGGAGGAAGGCTTAATAGAGGAGGACTCCCCACCTCACAGAGACTTGCAAGCTGAGGAGGAAGAAGAGAGATTCCCACACTATGTCTAGCCGAGGAGAGCCGAGGCAGAGCCAATGACGCTTCCCGCGAAAGCACACACATATTTAGTAGCATCTCAGACCCTTAAGTGCGTACCCCTGTCAATGGACATAATGCCAAAGCTCTCCAAGTTGGGATTCAAGGATTATGACACTCACCTGTAGCTAGGTTTAGAATGAAAGAACTGCATGGTCACGATTCATACCATGCCAACTGGACCCAAGGTTCTCAAGCCAATGAAGTGGGATACTGGTGTCGACCAAGAAGGAATGACAAACTTGTTGTTCATGCCACATTTTGGCCATACCCTGCAAGCCAATACATATGTGAAACCGCTCCTAGTTTGTTTCCATAGAGGGTGCCTATGGCTCTATCAACCATACCCGATCGACGTCGAGCTTATTTCATCGATCACATGACTATCGAAGAAAGGACACGACCCCACACCATACATGTGCCAGAACAGGGATACCACTAAAATGAAGCATAAGTATAATCTGCAGTGTGTGAGTAGGGGATTCTCGATTACCCCTATCAAAGATGTTGGTATGCAGTTCACTGCATGGATCTTGTTGTGCAAGCTATTGCACAAGATGAGTTCAAATGAATGCACTGCTGGAGCTGTAGAACTTGTTGAGTAATGCACACAAGGTGTAACTTTCAACTGGTTGTAGTTGTTGCTGAATGAACTAATCGATGACGCAGCGCAAGCGCAGGAGGATCCCAAATACAAATTTCACTACTCCTAGTTGCTCATCCTATTCTTGTTCACCTTGTGGGGCAACCCACTTGAATATGAGCTAATGGAGGTACCACTACCTTGCCTTGGTGCAAAGTACCAGAACCTGTGGGAGGATAAGAAAAACAAGATCTGCCAGACATATAATAACAACGAATTTTTTATGCATGCTGAGGCACTGCGTGATGTTATCAGGCAATCCCACTGAGTTTGAGTTGCGACGGTGCACAGGTATGCGACCTTCATTAATTTCCAGGCAAGTGCGCATAATATGATCCTGGAGCCAAAGAACAACCCGAAAAAACAAGCACACTATGTAGGGTTTATGATCATTGATGATGATGTGGGAGTAATTGTCAAAGAGTGGCCTGAAGAATGACATGGCCCACTGGCAAAGCCACTGCCTGAAAGAGAAAACCAAGAAGACCCACCAGCTAACGAAGGTGGAAATGTTGGCACATGCAGTGATGCTGGAAATGGCCAAGGACACAATGGAGGCGATGGCCAAGACAATTAGTTGCAAGAAGAAAACAATGATAATAGTGGTGATGGTGGCTCTCATCGAAGTGACGGTGAATAGACACGTACTAATGAGGACATCCAAAACCAAAAAAAATAACATCAACAACAACACGGGCCATCGTACAAAAAGAAAAAATCTGGCAAAACAGATAACATAGATACCTTGACAGAGGATTATATTCGTGCGTTATCAGATGATGTAGTCAAGGTCACCATGAAAATCCTCGAGGTTCTTAATACACAGTAGGTGAATGTGGTTGGTCAAGTTGCAGAGCACCTTAATAAGCTCATAGAGGCCATTAACGATGTCAAAGACACTATTGAGGCTAAAACATATGGCATGGATCCCAACGTCCCTTTAGTTACACTAGATCCAGTGTCGCCAATCAAAGTACAAATCCATGGGTGTGCAATGGAAATAGGAATGGCGACGGGTGCCTTTGATGATGTTGTCAAAGAGTTTGACACATTACATATCAAATTCTCTAAGCTCTAATTGGGAGAAGTATATGAACTGCAACAGGCAGCCACAACTGAAATAGGGCTTTGAGAGAATGTTGTTGTGTATCAGGCAACAAAACAGCAAAGGAAGGCCAAGCAGCGCAAGGCCCTCCTAAAAGAGAAAGAGCAAGAAATTATGGCACGTGAGTAAATCCCCATTGCACTAGCTGAAGCCATTAAGGGCATGGCCATAGAGTTCCCACTAGAAGCAGGCCAAGAAGATGAAGATTCAGCTGCTAAGGTTACCCGACTGTTGTGGATTGTGGTGGAGCTAAAGAAGTCGGTTGAGGAGCTTTAGGCTAGGCAGGTACCGAGCACACCTCCTGAGGTGTTCGAAGAGTGAAGAAGAGTAGCATCTAAGGTTGTTGGTAAGATAGGTGAAGGAGAGACATTCTGCACTAATGCAGTTGAAGTTGTTTCCACGATATGGGAAGCGCTTCTAGAAGATGAGATTGGAGAAAAGATCATGGAAAGCACACAAAAAGCTGAAGAGAAAATCATTGTGGCAAAGGCAGAGATGAAGAAGCTATCATTTCAGGAAAAGTTTATGAATATGGTTGAGATCAGGTAGCTACAGCAGGAAGTCCAATCTATCTGCGAGCAAGAGCATACTAGGGAAGCGGAGGTGGAGGCACACCAATCGGAAGCAGCGCGGCTCACATCCCTTATTCATCCTGTGCAACAAAAACTTTAGCATATTGTGTAGTCGCTATAGGTAGGATCATTGGAACATATCAGTTCTGACCGTGTGGAGTAGTTGGCCACACAGGCAAAGGAAGTAACAGCGGAAGTTGCTAGAGTGCAAAAAATGTTAAAGGAATTTTAGTGCAAGGTTGGTCCTCCTACGCAGCCTGAGCTGGAGGCTTAAGTTGTGAGTAGTCACATTTTGTGGAGATATCCATTTTTTTCTTAGTGGCTCGAGACGAGCCACATGTGAGCATTGGGGGCCTGTTGGACTAGAAAAAGTGCACAAGGAAGAAGTTGACACACAAACAAAGAAGGAAAAGTGCGCACGCAACAAGGTAAAAGTAGGTCAAGAAGGAAGTGAATGAACTGACGTAGAAAGATAAAACATGCGTGTAGTGGAGAAAGGTAGGATAAAGATGGAAAGGAAGTGCATAATAGAGGAAGATGCGATAGGGAAAATCACATCCAGAGTCGGTGGAAGAGGTAGGTAGAAGAGTTAATGCTGGGCAGGCAGAAGCCAAGCAAGACGACGGAAGGATGAACCAGCAGAAGATGGAAGGACAATTTTACGGCTAGTTATGACTAGTACAGATGAGCTGAAAGATGTTTTCGTGGCTAGTTAAGGATGTGGTTAATGCATTATAGGACTTTTGTGGCTAGGTATGGGCCGACATTCAATGTAACAAATATATTTTGTAGCTACTTGAGTCTGTAATAACTAAGTAGTACTCAATTGACTCTGCGTGGTCTTGTAAATGATATAAATAGAAGGAACCCACACTATATAATGGTTCATTCAATTTTGGTTAGATCCTATTAGATGAGATCAGATTAGATTCAGTAGTCAACTCAGAGGAGAGTCTGGTAGAAGTAGAAGGCTGTTGAGCCACGGATCTTGCAGCTATGTACACATACCACTAGTAAAGTATAAGAGCCTATCCAGGCTGTGTGCAGATCAGTAGGAGTAGATAGAGAATAAACCAGAGAGCATGAGACCAAGAGGATAAGCCATAAAGACATATCTTAAGAGCATTCTACAAGTTGCAGGCTTCAAGGTGCTACCTAAATTTCTCATGCCAAATGAAGAACACCTTGATGGTTTTTCTCGGATGGGTTTCCACGTTATTTCCTGTGTCATATGAATGAATGTTGTTGAATGGAGAATGTTTATGTGAATGTTTTCTTATCTTACATTAGTACAAGTTACGGTTGTTGTTGAATGTATGTCGCAGTATAAATGAATGACTATCTAAAAGTATTGTTGGACTATTATGTATGAGTTCATGGTTAATCTGCTAAGTATAATATAAGTTGTGCACTATCTATTAAGTACAAGGAATCGGCTATGTTGCATAGTTGCGCCAGTTGTTAAGTTTGAGGACAAGGTCGTGTCGCACGGGTGGCCTGTGGAACTTGGTTGTGTTGTTGTCGAAGAGTGAAAGACTCCATCCCATCATCTTTTTTGAGCACCTTGGTCCCGCACCAAGGGACTATAATCCCTCACCAACTACGAAAACATGGTTCTAGAAGTTACCCATTAAGATATCTCGGGTGAGACTGCGCCTGCCTCTCGGTCGTTGCCGACTGGTCTTGCTCTGCCAAGCCGATGTATTTTGGTGTCTTGTTGGTATTGTGTTGTTGAACTGTGGGTCGAGACAAGGAAGAGAAAGAAGCCAACAATTGGTAAGCACCATTCCCACTCCTTTGAATACTAACCCATTACATATGAATTTAACAACAACAACAAAAAATTATTGACCTCACCTAAGTGGAACTACCACCACCATTAGTGGTTGCAATAGAGATAGAGTTGGACTTCCAAGACTCGATAATGGATCAAAACATGTGGAAACCAAAACAATTAGTTAAAGGCCACAACCACACTAGAAAACTTGACCTGGTGTAGACACAACCAATTGCATTGAAAAGGGATGGGTAAATTACCAATGAACACCTTGTTGGTGGGATAAACTATAATATGATAATACATGAAGAATAAACACAACAACAACATTAGGAATCCCCACAAAAGGATCAAAAGTAGGAATAACAACAAAAACCATAAGGGGAAACAAGAGATGCAAAAATGATCAATGTCCCCTTATATACTAGCAAGAACCTCATGACCAACAACCCTACTACAATAGTTCCAATGACATCAGTAAATCAGATAATTACTATGCAATTCATATAGTAATCTTGGTGTAAGTTAGAGAAAATAAATTTACACTAATGTAAGGGTGATAAAAGAATTTTAACATCATGTAGTACATCACTGCTAATGTGTAAGAAAGAATCGAGAATGAGACCATCCACCTGAGCACTAATGTTGAACAAGCCAACTCGAAAGCAAGTAGTAGGCCCACCATTGTCACAATGATGGTAAATCCTCTCACCCCGATGAATACAAAAGTATACCTATTGTTCACATTGGAATATGCTCAAGGACTACTACAAGAGCATGCCTAGCACATCTTAAGATCAAAGGAAAATGTTGAATGATTGTTTGTGTAGGTGGTTTAAAGGGGTCAAGATATTAATGCACTTAGAGCAATCATAAGATCACTTAAAACATCAGACTTTGTGAATAACATTAGACAACTGGACTGAATCAAGAATGATATCAGAGATGCCACAAGTTCAAATTTGATTGCTAAAATAGAGAACAAACAGTTTATCATATGTCAACATAAATAACTATGCTTAGAAAAACATTCCAAACATGGAATCTAGCATACTATGTTTAAGCATGGGAATTCATAAAGAAAACATCATTACGAAGGATTTCATACAAAGACCAATCTAAACAAGACTACATAGAATCATATTTAAATACATTTTAAACTAGGATCATAACAAACGTAATCTCATCTTAGATTACATGTCTTCAACATAAACTTACATAGCAAAAGTCTAAGACTTTCCAGGGTATGGCTCTTGACCCTTCAGCCTGTCGGCCGGAACCCCATTTTCCTTAAAAAATATCCTTTTTATAGAAAATTTTACATTCAAAATAAAAGAAGTCTCAGATCAAATTTATGCCTGAATATCTAGAAATGTGGACGTTGCTTGACACCTCGACTACCATATACTACTACCAGATCCCTTGGAAACCTGGAATGTGCAGTCGACATATTTGCATACTCTATCCCCTGTGAATCAAATTGTTATCAAATGATGATTCGATACATGGGAACCTAGAAATATTTGGACTTTAAAACCCACAAAATCTAAAAATTACCCTATGTTTTCAATTTTCTGCTATCTGTATCATTAAATGTTTCTTTAAAATATTGACCAAATCCTTGATAGTATCGAGCTGATGAGATCAAACTGTTGATTCAACTCCTTGAAGTATGGAATCATTGGAGCTTCTACCTTCAAATTTGGAATGCTCTACCACCCTTATTCAAAGAGTTTATTTAATGCAGTTGCTACTATCTTCATTGTGTAAGCACTATATTGATTAAGATATTTTAAAATATTATATTAAATCTTTCCAAGCATAAGTGTACTCTTATATTATCGATACAACACATTTTCTAACACACTGACTTGAGTTCAAACAATTATTTCAGAAATTCATTGACAAGTTTGTAATATTATTAGTAAAACCAACCCATCATTGTGCTCAATGTTAGGCTAGAGAACATCATATTTGATTGTTTGAATGGATCATATTTTCCCTTTTCTTGCTTCTCTAGCAATCTATGGTATTGAAACCAACTATTTGAATCCTATTGACATGTGCTACAAATCGATGATACTTTTGATACCTTTTATGGGAAATAGCTTGTGTACTTGAAGATGTGAAAATATTGACATGTAGATGCCCCATCGACACCTATGAATTCCTTGGTTACTAGAACACTGGAGCTCGAGCTTAGATCTAGAGTTTAGCTTCAATGTCTTCTTCAATGTCAAGGCTTAATCCTAATATTTTATTTGCATAAACTTTTAGGAAATGAATAGTGTAAAAACATAATTTAAGTCTTTTAAGTAAAAATTATATAAATAAAATCATTCAGAATGGAATAATTTTAAAATAATATTTTTTTATTAATTGACTTGGGTAGAATAGGGAAAGTATTAACTCAACTATTTCAAATTAAACATAGGAGCGGGATATTGATCCGTGGAAGGAAAAAACTATGGGAAACTTTGATACTATTTGACCCTTAGACATTTTGAGCATCATGGAAAAACAAGAATAAGGATAAGATCAACTGCAAGACCTCACCAAATTAACACTTCAAGGTAATGATAGATTTTAACAATGTTTGACCAATCAAAATTTTGAATTCCAAAAGGTGAGAACCAACCAGAGGATTTAAATATTTGGGATAAGGAGAACTGACCAAGGTGACTGGGACACTCATGGAATTTTCAAAAATGCTAGTGGACTTTCTGGCAATGAAAATCGGGGTCCCTCTTAGCATGCACACTACCAGAATCTAAAAATTTTGATTGGGTATATCCTAGTACCAACACCTACACCCTCAAGTATTGCAATCATTATTCATTAGTCAATTGATGATGAACAACTTGATTAGACAACATTTCATATCATACAATGAAATAGAGCACATATTGCTACACGCAGAAAATATCCTAATATAGCTAAAGATTAAAAACAATCAACTCCAACTATATCTAGATGAAACAATTGTGGAAGCATACAACTTGCGATGAGATAAGGTTTCCCTCTAAGACCTATTTTAAGTAATCAATGACTATATCATCCAATGTGGCCAAACATTTGGGAAGAAGATGCAATGATTAATGATCTTGCCTAAACACCTATTTTATAGATGTAACATAAAAACTGTTGCAAGCGGTACATCAAATGAAGACAAGGAAGCAAAAAATAAAAGTGATTTGGGAAACTAAGAGATATGTTGAATAAGAGAAAATGACCCAGATACTTCAGAAGATGGAGCCTACAACATAGTAAATTGAACAAAAAAGAGAGAAAATACAAGTAGTAGCATCCAATGTAGGGAAATTGTCATGGCTATGAAAAATTGGGAACAGATTGTGAAAAGAAGAGAGTATTTATCAGAGGAAATAGATGAAAAAATCAATAGGTTGCAGCACGAGGATGAGAAAATGTTAGACCTAGTGGCATGGGAGGAAAAGCCATAGGAGATCCAAAAGTCTAGTGAAACACTAAACCAACTATTTATGTCTAATCGACAACTTGGTATAGTCTTAGTTGTACCAGCTTAGACTAGAGGCACTAAGGCACTACAACACACTCTAACAACTACAAACTACAAATTCAAAGTGGGAAATAGTGCAAGAGACAAGGCCTCAAGTGTGTGAAGCTGACCAGGATAATGTCTACATGGATGGCCTCAACATTTTGGTAGTAAAATGGCCCAAGGAGTTGGACTATTTCATTAATTTAAAAGGTAATTTTTGGAGGTGGTCCCAAAATTGGGTACCTTGTTTAAAAAATAAGTGGAGGATGTTGAGTGCATCAAAGTGTTATCAGATAAATCTACTCAAGCGGACTCAAGCCAGATCTCCCTAATTCAAGTGGATCTAGAACAAATCAAATATAGGATACAATCTACTTTCCTAAATCAAATAGAAATGTGAGTTAACAGATAGATCGCTTACCTACAATATGCAAATCCTCTTCTCTCTTTGTTGATCCAAGTTCCAGAATATTTATATCTTCAGCTGCAAAACCCTGTAAAGCAAGTGGAAACAAGCAAACAGTACATGTGTATCCAAACATGAATTGATCTAAGCTAATAGTTAAGGAAGAAAGCTCCACACATCATTAACATAACAATGTTTATGGAAAGAGATTTGAATTAATGTAATCAAGGAGATACATAGAATTACATAAAGAAGGAATGTCACAACCTAGCCTTAACGCTGCAACTTTCCATCCAACAATCCAAGCTAAGGCCTCCAAAGCAATATAGAAAGACTCCCAAAGGATGATAGGGATCACCTAGAAATTCCACCAGCATAATAGTACCATAGTCCATTCTCTCTTCCAAATGGAGAGAGGGTTTAATTTATAAGGCTAAAGGGATAGAATATGATGAGGATTAGGAGGAGGGATCTAAGGGATCTTCCCCATAGGTTAGGAAATGAATTCCACCTCACCTAGATGATAGGGATAGACCTCCACCTCATCCTCCTTCGAGAAGGGTCTCGAAGCTCCATTGTTTACCCTCATAATGCCACCGACGCACCTTCCATGAAGGGAAAAAGCATCGTTAGTGCACCTAGAAATGGGAGACAGAGCATCAGCGCCGGCACACCTATCATGAAGGGAAAGAGTGCCATCAGTACACCTAGCATGAAGGGGGAAAGCGTTGGCCTTCCTAAAGAGGGGAAATGCCAGGAAAAACCTCAATCTCAATCAACTTTAGCATAGGGAACTTTAGAGATCAGGCATAGGGTTGACAAATGGCTCAGCAGGACAAGAATCTCAAATGACTCATAACATGGCTACTGACTAATACAATTTAGATCCATGGTAGTAGAGATTGACTGAACACAATCATGGCTACTAGACACAAGCGTAGATCCATGATGAGATGATAACACAGCCATGACCAATACAAAGTGGATCCATGTAATATAACTCAAAACAAACTCCATCGCAACCTGGGTGAAGATATCTGACAACCCAGGGTCTTCAAGCTAAACCCACAACGATACGAATATAACCTTGTGATTATAATGTCTTGATGTCAAACATGGTAGAAACCACTTGATTACCACTCATTAATGTAAACTGTTAACAAGTGCAAGGGAAATCACCATTGATGTCAATGATTCCCAATGTATCTCAGTACATACCATCGAATGTGAATAAAGGACTTGGAGTCGAACACTCAATGAGATATTTCAATCAAGAGTAAATGATGTAAACTCATGTTGAAAGTGAGGTAACTTGCCATTGAGGCATTCAGTCCCAAGGTACTTTTCTTGGTTTCTAAGTCTAATTCCTGGATAAGGAGTTGAAGTCGACAGGAATAGACTCGTCGAAGGAGGGCCATGATGAATCCCCCATCATCGACATGAAACCCGATCATAAATTTTTGAGAGTAAACCAAAAATCAGAGTGATGTACAAAATGAACTCAAGGATAACCAACATGATAGAAGGTAAAATGACTGCAAACAATGAAGAGATGACCAAACTTCTCTTGAACATGGGCATGGCATGACTTGGCAGTATTGACACGAGAATGATACCAATCCCCCAATGCAACTAACAATGAAAGTATTCTTGGACAACTCAAAGGAGTAAGAAGACTCTAGGAATCAACAGGACTCAAAGACAAACTAACTACCTAAGTACTGAAATGCATATGCAAATGAGTACCATGTTCAAGAGTGACTATGTACTGCCATAACAAAATACAAACTCTTTCCTTAATTTTCCCATCATGATTGATGAGTGCCTCTTTTCTTTTTAACGAGATGGAAAAGGGTAACAAATGCTCGATATAGCTCATCAAGTGATGAGTCCATTCTCACATGTTTTACGAACCTGAGAAAGGAGGGGTTCGTTCCCAGAAAGGGTCCTTCGTCGTTTGATTTTATGAGTCCGATGAAAGTAAACTCATTCATCATTTCATGTTTAGAGAATCTGAAATGACTAAGAAGACTCCAAAAGGTCCTTTTTCATAAATAGGCCTAGTTGGTCCGAAAAAGAGATAACCTACCACTGACTAGTCGACCGTTCTGATACTTTTACAAGCGTGAATGTAACAAGTTTGCTTGGCAATATTTTTTTGTTTTTAAGGAGACTGAAAATAGCTTAAATATAACTCCATAACGAGTTCTTTTTTCATAATCCAATTTTAACGAGTCTGAAAAAAAGTAAAAGTACACTTGATACTTCTTCACTAAGTTTTTAACGAGCACGCCGAAGGTATAAAAGGCACTCGGAACCTTTTTCATGTTTGAATCCAGAGCACAAAAAAGTGATAAAGTAAGCTCAAACTGGTTTTCATGTTTTAACCAAAGCACGAAAAATGAAAAGTAAGCTCAACACCATCTTACTATTTTTAACGAGCTCAAAGATCTATTGAAAGAATGCTCAGGGTATCTGCTTTATTTTTTAACGAGCTTTCCACAGAATAAGAACTATGCTCAAAAGTTCGTTTCATGGTTTAGCGAGCTTGAAACTAAATAAATTATGTTCAAAATGGCTTCCATAAATGGGTGATTTCCCAACATGATGTCCAGTGGTCGATACTTGCCCCGATTATAACTATCAAGTAGCTTAATCCAACATAAATAGGTAGGGTACATGCCCCCCAACCTTCATTTTGAATGCTTTACAAGCAGTTGAAATGAAGGTTCAAAATTTAAGCCTTGACACATTGGAAGAATCTGTCTCATTTTTTAACGAGCTTGACATGAAAAAGGAACTCTGCTCAAGGTCAGTTTTATTTTCTAACGAGCTTGAAACCAAGAATAAACACTGCTCAAGGATACCTATTTCATTTTTACGAAGGCTTGAAATAGAATAGGAACTATGCTTGTGGGGACCTATTTCATTTTTACACAAGCTTGAAACAAAAAGATAACTATGCTTGAGGGGACCTGTTTCATTTTTACGCAAGCTTGAAACAGAAAATAACTATGCTTGAGGACATCCATTTCATTTTTTAACGATCTTGACATAGAATGGGAACTATGCTCAGAAGCATCTATTTCATTTTTAAACGAACTTGACACAGAAAAGGAACTATGCTCGTCGATAGTTCTAAGCCAACATGATGTATAGAGGTTGGTGGGTTTCCCCCTTACATAAGAAGCTAGCAACTTAACTCTAGTATGGAGTCCAAAGGTTGGATCCATACCCCACATTTTACCTATGATGGGAAGAATCTAACTAGAAGGGGAAGGAACCACAAGAACATGCGGGACATTCAGGGAAGTTTGATGACTAGGATTCATATGATGATTGGGTTTAATGAAGGAAAGTTGATCAAAGGTCACAATATTCCCATCATGGGAAAAATACAACACTCGAAAAAGTGTGGATACTACAGCTTTCATGGCGTAAACATAATCACATCCAAGGAGCAGATTAAAATCTAAGGGAGCTTGGAATACCATAACATCGATACAAACAATTTTTTCTTCCAAAGTAATAGGTAACTGAGGAAGGATCCCTAAAGGCATTGAAGTTCTTCAATTAAAATCAAGTATTTGATCGATGGATGGCACAAGCATAGGAGAACCTATGGCTTGCCAAGCAGTAGAGGATAGAATACTAATAGAATCCCCTTCATCAATAATAGTGTGAAGTATACTCTTAGTAGTAACTCATACAACTATCTCGAAAGGAACACTCGAATGAATACGAGATTATATTAGGATACTCCAGTCAAAGGAAATAACCTCACTACTCAGAGAGGGTTCTATCTAAAGAGACAAAACATTTTCTTGCATAGAATAATCAGAACTAACTACGAAAACTTTAGTTGGATGGTTTTCACTCTCGATTAGAAGAGAGGGACAAGACAAAGACCATGTCAAAGGGACTACTTCAGTATCAACACTCTCTAATGAAAGAGTGGGATTGGGTGGAGGTGACATTGACTCTACCACTTTAAATTCACTCTCCAAAGGAAGAGTGGGATCAACCAAGGATGGACTTGGATTGACCACTTCAACTTCACTCTTCAATGGAAGAATGGGATCGACCAAGGATGGAATTGAATCGACCACTTCAACTTCAATATTCAATGGAAGAGTGGGATCAACCAAGGATGGACTTGGATCGACCACCTAATCAACCAATGGGATGTCGAGGGGCAACTTACGATAACTGGTTGGAAGTCGTTGCTGATGAACAGTAATATCTTCCAATAACTTTGAAGTTTCATCCATGCGAGGACAAAGGTAAGTGCGGTGCATATCCTTACATAGCAAGCAAGGATATCTAAACTTTCCTTTTCTATTCTTAATCAAAGAGTCACTAGTTGATGGGGCATGATCAACGTGATGATCAGATACTGACGACATGAGTTGTTCATACCACACTTCTGACACAAGGGAAAGATCGGGACAGTCCTTGAGAAGGTGATCACCCTTTCAAAGTCTACAAGGGAAATTAGGTTTACGCGAGCCGAAAATAGGCACATCAATACTCCCAGCATGATGATCAATGGCTGGTGGTCTTCCAACATTACGGTCAGAGGTTGGATCTATGACCTTCTGCTTAATGTTCTTCTTCTTAGCCTTCCTTTTTGTCTTCTTCTTAGCTTCCCATTTACTAACATTGTAGTTTTCAACAGGTGAAGAGGAAGAAAGGGAATTTGATTCAAGATTCGACGAAGAAGGAGAAGGATTAACATGAGGTTGATGCTCATGCAGTAAAGGACCACGATCCGACACAAAAGATGCATTTGGTATGACAATATTGGAGAATAACCATACAGGTAATCCTATAGTCAATCCAGGAAGGTTCAAAGTGGCCATGAAGGGAGGACCAATAGCTCCATAAGGGATAGAAACAAAAGACATACCCTGAAAAGGGTTCTCTTGAATGGTGGTCCTGGGAAAGTATCGCATATCTAAACTCTCTAAGAATCTTTGAAGTAGCACACAAGACAAACACTACTCAAGTATAAAAGCAACAAGCAAATTGTGTGAATAGGAGTGGATCAAAATTCAGGACTCTTAAAGGATTATCAAGGCTTCACTACTCTGTGATGCCAAGATGGCCAAAAGGTTACCTCAGTTGGTCACAAGAATCCTAAGAGGGTCTCCCAATATACACTAGGTACGGGGGAGCTCAAATCCGTAGTGGTGTTGTCTAATGCACAACCGTTCAAAAGGGGCCCTCTGATATTCAATAAAGTACATGAAGTACCTTTTGATATACCTCAAGGGTACGTTAAAGGCCATTCTATATAGAAATGGTACATGGAGAACCGTGCAGACCATGGATTGTAGTGGAGGCATTAAACAATAGCTGCCATGCTTAACGACGCCGGAATATGTCACTAACTTACACACAGTTACTAAAATGATTTTAAACCTAAGCTAGCGTTAATTTTATCTTGAGCGGTTAAGTGGATGCATGAGGTGTAGACAAGAAATATAAAAAGAATGCAAATCCTAGATACATGACAATTCACATTTCTCTTTCGATGAAAACTACCTAAGGTAGGGAAAGAGTTTTCTGTTAAAGAAGACAGAAATCAAAGATCTAAGAAAACCAAGTTCTATTCAAATCCAACTATGAAGCTTCAAATATTAACATCAATTGCAATTCTTGAAAATAGATATGGATTCATACATGCTCCTACGGGGGTATGGGGGGGTGGGTCCACCCCCCCGGACTGAGGGTTCTTGGGGGTTCAGGGGCGTGGGCCCCTGAGAAAAAAAATTGGATTTTTTTTTTTTGCTTCTCTTTTGAGTGAGTTTTCTCTTCAAAAAAATATGTATCTGAACAATAAAGAAAATAATTATTCTTTCCTAGAGTGCACTAATTCTAACTTTCTACGATAATAGTCTAAAAAGTGCAAATGAAATCAAAGATACAACACATCTTAACGATGCACAAACAAAGTAAGGAAACACTTTTATTTTTCAAACGCATGTATCAAAATGAAACTTGAAAACTATATTATTTTAAAATCTACAAACAAGAAAAGACAGAATATCTGCAGCACCCATTCATTCAGAAACCAAAAGGAATATGACAAGCACCCAAACAACTCCAAAACAATCAAGAATTTCTCCAAATCTACCAAAATGAAACCAAAACTCAATGATTGAGGGGAGGAAGGGATAATGTTGGATCTAGGGGGTGTATGACTATCATATGCAGCCTAAAAACCAAAATCCATCAAACCAAAACCCAAAAATGAATGAAAATCAAGCCAAAATCTGAGTTTCAAAGGGTCGACACACCTCCCTATACTGCACCAGAGTGCCTATGAAAGGATCAGCACACCTACAAGACTGCAAAAGAGCGCTTATGAGGGTACCGATGCACCCACAACACTGAAAAGAGCACCTACGAGGGGAAGATGCACCTACAACACAGTGTAAGAGAGCCGAAGGCACACTTTCTCCTAAGGAAAAGAGCACCTATAGAGACAACACTTACGACACTAAAAAATGATACCAATGGCGCTCTGTCCACACAACCCAAGTGCGCCAGTGGAGAAACAGACAGAGTAAAATCCATATTTCCTATGGGAGAAGGGAGGAAGGTATGATAGTGACCCAAAGAGTATCAAGAGGATGCAAGACACTCTTCAAAGACAAAATATAAAGGAGGGAGGGTCTCTAGAGGCTAGAAAAAGGATTGATAAACAGATATGAAATAAAAACAAAATGAAATCAGATCTATGCACTTCCCCAGTATGGTCACCAAATTTGTTATCAGATAAATCTACTCACACAGACTCAAGCCATATCTCCCTAGTCCAAGTGGATATAGAACAAATCAAATACAGGATACAATATACTTTCCTAGATCAAATAAAAATGCGAGTTAACAAATAGATCGCTTACCTGCAATATGCAAATCCTCTTCTCTCTTTGTTGATCCAAGCTCCAGAATCTTCAGATCTTCAGCTGCAAAACCCTGTAAATCAAGTGGAAACAAGCAAATAGTACATGTGTATCCAAACATGAATTGATCTAAGCAAACAATTAAGGAAGAAATCTCAAAACATCATTAAGACAACAATGTTTATGGAAAGAGATTTGTATTAATGTAATCAAGGAGATACATAGAATTACATAAAGAAGGAATTTCACAACCTAGCCTTAATGCTGCAACTTTCCATCCAATAATCCAAGCCAAGGCCTCCAAATCAAGATATCAAGACTCCCAAACGATGATAGGGATCACCTAGAAATTCCACCAGCATAATAGTACCATATTCCTTCCTCTCTTCCAAATGGAGAGAGGGTTTAATTTGTAAGGCTAAAGGGATATAATAGGTTGAGGATTAGGAGGAGGGATCTAATGGATCTTCCCCATAGGTTAGGAACCGAATGCCACCTCACCTAGATGATAGGGATAGACCTCCACCTCATCCTCCTTCAAGAAGGGTCTTGAAGCTCCATTTTTTACCCTCAAAACGCCACCAGTGAACCTTCCATGAAGGGAAAAAGCACTGTCGACGCAGCTAGAAGTGGGGGACAGAGCATCGGCGTCGGCACACCTAGCATGAAGGGAAAGAGCACCATTGGCGTACATAGCATGAAGGGGAAAAGAGTCGGCCTTACTAAAGAGGGAAAACAGTAAGAAAAACCTCAATCTCAATCAACTTTAGCAAAGGGAACTTTAGGGATCGGGCATAGTGTTGACACATGGCTCAACAGGACGAGATTTCAGTGTAACACAAAGGAAACCATAGTTGACTTGAGGGAGAGTAAACAAGTGTGGTTTGGGATTATTAGGCCCTTCATTTTGAGATTTTTAGGATAACATGGTTGTGATAGTAGGAAGAACAAGGTGATTAAAACTCAAAAATTCAACAAATTAGAGTTGCATGGGTGGAGAAAAGATCTTTGGAAGCAATGAAGAGTGTCAACACCAAAGGAATATCATAACTAAAACAATCAAAAGGATTTCAAGTCATTAAGGATGAGGTGGTGAGAGATGGAAGACATTTGGTTAAATAAGAAGGAGATGAGATAACAAGTAGTCCATCAAGTCAAACATTGAAGAAAGGCATTGGATATGTAGGGTTTTGAATGGAACTTATCACCCTTAAGAGATTATATATTTTGTAAATGCTCATGCCTAAAAAAATGGTTGTTGGTATTGTTATTATTGATGTTGTTATAATTGATAGTTAGTATAATATGGATCAAAAATAGATGGTTGTTGTAGTTGTTACACTCCAAATTTCCACACTTAGTATCACTCCTTGGTGTCACACTTTATCATCATGAAAATTGTTGTTATTATGCTCCCTCAGAGTGTCAAAATGGGTAATTCAATACTTGGTCCACTCCTTGTCCATATTTGGAAGTAAAATACAAAGGTTGAGGGTTGAAACCCTATCCTTTTCCAATTTTTTAGGCCTCCTTTTAAGGATCATCACCCCCCTTGCCTTATGTAGGGAGATATGACCTTAAAAGTCTAGTTCTAGGGGAGGGATGATCTACCATGTCATCCCTCTATAGCCTTGTTTTGGGGAGCGAAGACATTGATTCCTCTACTTTTCTTTGGATGTAGGATCTAGATTTGGGTGATATTTTTGGTGGTTGGGTCTATCATACAAATCCTTCCTCCCTTACTATTCTAAGTATCATAATCCTCTTAGATCCATCATATCCTCCCTTGATCCAAATTCTTCTCCATGGTGGTCGAGTCTTCACATCCTATATATTAAGGCCTTTCCTTGGGAAAATATAGTAGTGGATGTTATCGACCCAAATGGTACTTCTCCGTCCGAGTGCTGACTTTTCATATGTTGGTACACAAAAGGACACTATAGGATTGAAGTTTGCCTAAACACTATAGATGGGCATGACATGAGATGCATTTACCCTTTAACCAGCTTGCCATTTTAATTTTCTATGTGTTGATTGTCGTACGTGACTATATCCACTGAAACTCACATACATACATGACTATATCTGTTTACAACCCACATACTGTACGCGACTATTCTCATTACAACCTGCGTACTATATGCAACTATTCTCATTGCAACCTGAGTACAAATCTGTACGCGGTTTTCCCTTAAAGCAACTCGCATGTCATACGCGGGTTGCCTATTATATCAATAGTCACGTACACATCCATTAGACATTAAAAAATATAAAACACAATTAATGCAAATTAGTTGAGCCCTAATCCTTAACCATCTCAACTGTCTCAACCTCCTCAACCTTCAAACTACTATATTTCCCAAAGTATAAATAGAGGTCTTGGGGAGGGAATTAAGAGAATGAATATTGGAGAGAAAAGTTATGCTGGTGGTATATCTTCAGAAGTCTTTGTAGTATTAGAACTCAGAATCCTTTGGTTGTAGAGGAGTCCTTGTCTCAGGCGTTGGGTTGTACACTTATCTCATTCATTGATTGTTAATAAAGAGAATTCTTCTTCCAACTTTGTGTTGAGTCTCTTTCATGTATCATGGTTGATGAATATATTTGATTAAGAACTATATATGTTGTTTATCTAACCTATTATATATACATGTATAAGATTGTACTTGGATAATTTACTCTTTGCAGGTGAAGGAGGTGCATCCCTAAAAGCTTTGGAGAGAAGCAGAGCGGGAGAATACAAAGCTTGGATCAACCGTCAGTAATCAGGTGAGTCCAACATCTTTTCCTATTTCCTTTCTGTACTTTAAAGCTGATTGTCTGCAAGTTTTAGAAGTACGTTGGTAACCCCAAACCCTAGGTTACAAGGGTGTTTATTCCTGAACAATAGTGGAGGGCTTAGAAGTATCAAACTTATGGTTTTCTGATTCTCAAGGGGTTGGATAGGAAGACTTGGAGGATTTGTGACCATATTTGGATGTTGGATGTAAGTACTCCCATGTTTTCCAATCAATAATAAACTTGGCCTATTTCTTGAAATTTCATGTCTTTCATGATGGATGTATGAATTTGTAAGGGTTTGGGGATAATAGTGGATAGGCGTTCCTGTAATATGATATGTACTAGTCTTGTTCTATTTATGATAAGAGGATGTGTTGGATTATGATGAATATTAATGGAATGAGACCCCCATTCCAGATCTTTGTTTTGTTCCTTTAATATGTGAATGATATGTTGTTTTTAATTCCACAACTATGTTAATAAATGAATTCTTATTTAGTATAGTTATGTTACATTATTTATTATAAGGTACTAATGATTATAAGGGCATGTTTGTTCCTGGAGGTATGTCAATGAGTTGCGCTTGACTGAATGGGGACTTTCATAAGTAAATAATGGAACCCTATATGGTGGAGAAAATGTTGGTTAGGATGGCCATTTTGTACTAGACTCATATGAACTTTAGTCTCATGTGATGCTTTGGGTGAGACCTTCCCCTGTATAAGGATTGAAAATGCCTACGCTTTGACTATAGTATACCCCCTTGGTTGGACACTAACATAAACCCTTTTATGAGTTTGAGCCAACATTTGCAACCAACAACTAGTTTGTGCCTCAAATTGAAAATGTGGAAATATGAAAATATAGGGAAAGACAATACATACAATTTTGAATTTGAATCACTCAATTTGTCCAAGAAATGAACATTGGGTGTACATTTTAATGAATCAAGACAATATTGGTTAATTTTAGTAATGTAGACTCACACTAAGCACTCTAAAATATACTCTACAATACTTACCCACCTCATGAACACTTAGAGTGTAATAACACATACAAGTAGGAAGGGTTGATCCCCCAAGCCAAGAACAAAAAGAAAAATGAAAAAGTAGTTGACTTGGAAAAGTTGATATGGGCAAATGGAGTTGAATTTTGAAAATTCTAAGATATGGTTTTTGTTGGTAACATGAAAATGTACTATATTTGAGTCTCACCTTTTCTATTAGACACTTGTACTAATTTTAGCATGCACATTTTTTCAATCCCTTTCATGCAAATTTATATCATGTTTTAAAAACAAACTTTGAATTTTGAGAAATTAATGGAAATTTAACATTCTTGATGAATTTTAATAAATCCTTAGAATACAAAGTGTTTAATTTGAACCATTGGGTAGTTGAAAGTCCAAATTCCAATGAGCACAAGCATGCATATGAATTTTGTGAATGGATAAAGGGACTTTGGCTCTCCTTTCAGTTGGGTTTGTGTAGTGTTTGTTGTTGTGGGTTCAAACACCCATGCATTAGCTCCGTTAATGTAATGAGGAACAAAATAATTAGACATGGGTTCAATAAATATGTAGATATTATTGTTGAAGGTATCCGTCATCATTTTTTCATAAGAATTTTAATTTGGTAGAAACTTGTGCGTGGAAAATATTATTATTTGATACATTTGTAGTTTTGTTGCATGTTGTGTTAGTTCTGTTGTGTGAATTTGATCACAGGTCCCAAGGGACTGATCAAGTGGTATTAAAGAAAACAATACAAATCTAGAAAGGAATATAAAATGTCAATTTGTTAGATTGTTGGGGAATGAAGGAAGATTTTTTTTATTTCCAAGAGAAAGATTTATGTTTTATTATGAATTGGGTTTTATTGGTGGTGGTTATCTAACAATAAAAAAATTATCGGGAGAGTATTCCTTGTTGAGGATAATACCAAGAATACATTTGTTTATTTAAGGTAGTTAGAATGAGTATTACCGAGACTAAGTATGCCACGTAGGAGGAGGAAAAATAAGAGAAATCTATAAGATCTAGAGATGGAAGATAAGAGAATGAGAAAAATCTAAAAAGCACAAGAAAGGAAGAAATGAAAAGAATAATTGAAGATATATAGGCCATGATTGTTTTTAATGTCGGAGAAGAATATGAAAACCCATAATTTAAACTAGAGATTACAAAATAGCTCAATAACCAAGGGAATGACCTTGTAGTGTAATTGATAACATTATTGAAAGACAAAAATAATGTTAGAATAAAAGTATATTGTTTGAAGTTTAAATGTTGATGTATCGATTGTTTGGATTGGTCAAGTAGAAAGATACTTTGACCTTGAAAAAGTATAGGACCCATATGGAATATAGTTTTTTAATCACAAAACTGAAAGGACATGCTACTCTATAGTGCGTCATGTTCAGAAAGAAGAGTAAGACGTCACAAGGAGAAAGAACTATGGTAATCAAGATAAAAGAAAAGTTCGTACTTGTATACTATTAACAAAATTTGTTTAGACAAGCCTATAATTTCAGGTAAAAACATATGAATGTCAAAGAATCTATTGAATAACTCTACAGATTGGGAATTTGCTCTAGATTGGATGAACCTAAAGGTATGTAAATGGTTTGAGTTTTATGATTCAAAATGAACTTAACACTCAATACTGTCATTATGTAGAAGACGTGTTTCAAATTTCTCGAAAGGTTGAAGAAAAGGTGGACACAATATGGGAACATGTTAGAGCCAGAGGAGAACAAAAATATGTAATAGGTCAACCAGATGCAAGAGACAAAGATGAAGTAGGTAATAGTCATAATTTCAAAGGAGGTAGAAAGGTCGGTAGAGGTAGAGGTAGAGGTAGAGGAGGCATATATATCATTGTATGTTATTAATGTGGTAAACAAGGGTACTATAAGATTGAATGCCAAGAAATAAGAATGATGTAGAAGGAGTGAGGCAAAGGCACATGTAGCTCAAGCGTAAGAGTTATTAGTTGTTGGTGATAAGATTTAATAGATTTATCATGATTAATGAGATAATAGTTCATAAGAGTGTTACTCAATCCAGAAGACAAGATTAATGAAGAACCTAAGCAGAGGAAAAGTACTTTTAAGACAAAATGCAAGATCCAAGGTAAATGTTGTAACCTAATTATTGATCATGGAAGCACTAAAAATTTAGCTTCAATAGATATTATATAGAAACTAAATTGAATATATTTCACATCTTGATCCTCGTAAGGTCTCGTGGTTGCAAAGAGGTCATTAGGTTATTATTTCAAAATAATCTCTATTCAATTTTTAGTTCGAAGATTATTAGGATGAAGTGCTTTATGATGTTGTTGTCATGGATTTTTTCCATGTATTGTTTGTTAGGCCTTAGATGTATGACATAAAAGTATAAATTGATGGAGTACAAAACACTTATGAATTTGTCAAGGGTGTAGTGTACCAAACCCCAAATCACACCATCAGGATTAGATACACCAAGATTCTAACATGGAAAGGGATGATTCTAAGTAATGCATAGTGGAATAAGGTTCTCTAAGGCTAGGAAAACATTCCAATCAGCCAACATAATAAAACAATGATCCTTTTAAATAAAATGCACCAAACAATTGAAAATATTTTTCCCAATGCAAGGTAGTTGTAGCACGAATGCAACCATATATAAGCAACCATTTCACATGTAATTTAAACCTCAACATCACTTCTATAACAGCCATAAAATAAATAAGTAAAATCAGATACATAGAAGCTACAAGATTAGTTCCATGGCATTATAGAAAAATAACTTCATGACACTAAACCAATCTAGATCAAGGCAACAAACTACATCAAATTAATCATATACATTCTCAGATCTGGAGATTCCATCGGTGGCCATATGAACTTCCTAAAAATTAGATCTATCGGCTTCCACAAAACATAACAAAATAGCATATACTAGATGCAATAACACATAACGAAATCTGCTCTATGAGTTGCTAATTTAACACTACTAAATCAACCATATAACATATGAATAGAATTGAATCTGCAACATAAAATAACAAGGATAAACTCAGCCTCCATTGGCACATATGCAACAATAAACAAAGTAATTAATTAGATAATACACTACTTATCTTTGGATGATGCAACTAACTTCAACATGACAACGTTCCACCCAGCCTTGAGCATGCCATGCTCATCAATCTATCAGCATGAAAATCATTGTTATCATGAAAAACTCGCACACCTACGATAATTTCATGATTCACACAGTAAGGTATCGTCAACATACATCATGCACATAGCAAAAGGCACCTTCACAAGGTCTAAAGAGTAGAATGAAACCAATATAGCCTCGAAACGATGCTGGTTAAACTCGGGTTACTAGAGCTACAGCGTAAGCCTCCATAACAACACTTGCGTTGTAGTGCAGAATTTCCTTCGATACCCATGCTACTGACACAAACAATGGAATCTCACCCACCAATGACACATTGATGGCTCATGAAATATCCACTTACCCATTTGAATTCGAATTTGGCCTCTCACACACTTGGTTTCCTTAAATTGCCTCTTCGTGCACTTGGGAGCTCAAACCATGAATCAATGGGTTCGCATTGTGATCTTTTCATTTCTTGGCCACCTCTTGGACTATAAAAGAAGGCCATAGTCATGCTATTTGTAAAAATATTTGGAAGCAAATTTATGTTCTAGGAATTGTGTTTGAGCTCTCATCTTGCTCATCCTCTTCCCATTTTCCAAGCATCACTAAAGCTCCATTGCCTCCTTCCCTCAAGGGAAAAGTGTTCTTCGTATTTTACATTGGTTCATTAACCACACTTAAATCATTTGTTGGACAAGGAGGTGTTAAATTATTGTGGCATTGATCTTCAAGCAATGAGTGCAATTGAATTGTTGAATTATTATGCAGTGTAATGGAATGAACAATACACACTGAGCAAGACAAATTTCATAGAAAACATATAACAATTGCTTAGTATAATTACAATATAAACTTTATTAAACCCGGTAGTATACAATGGTGTTACATAAAGGATAATTTGAATCATCTGGATATGATTTGAATCTACCAACTCAATATGACTGCATGGCTAACTAGAAGTGTCTAGATCACTATCGGAACTCACTAGAATAACTCCAGATGTATAATTCAGTCTCTCGGTTAGTTATAATTAGTTAAACCAGTTAATCTAATGTGGTAGGTTAGAAGTAGGTTAGAATAGGAGCCTACCCATATGCAGCCATGCAATACTAGCCAAACTGAACCGAAGGATATCTAATTAAATGTAACTAGAGCATATGTTAGCTTAACTAGTTACCAACTACCAACAACTGAAGGAGGTTGGTTTTGGAACTCCCAGTGGCTCCTAAATTGTATGGATTGGTCTCAGTCACATAAAATAATGCATGAAGGTGTAGTCAGTTGCATTTAACCTCTATATGTGTTCCCCACATTCGAGTGGCTGGTACTAGTGGAACCAATAGCCCAAGTGGACCCAATGGTTCTAGTGGACCCAATATTAATTAATGGCTCCTAAGTTAGGCAAGTATAATATAATAGACAAGTATGGACAAGGGAGGATTATAAATCCTAACACACCACCTTAATCCTAACTTGGACAACTGTGGGCCCTGGAAACAAGGCCAAAATTCACCCAATTACAATCTAAAAGAATTAAGAAATGTTGCTTAATAAACCGAGTAAATAGGGGAAAACCTCATGGGAACACCCCCCCCTCAAAATAAGCAAGAACATAAAATACAAGCTATTATTAGGAGAAAAAAAAACTTCATCTTTGGGAAATAACTTGGAAAAAAACTTTGTTGCAATTTGCATCTCTATGCAACAACATGGTTCTTCTGTGCAACAACATCCTGAAGTTGTGTATGTGAACCTATAAATTTCCTTTTTGTTTCTTATTGCTAGAAGAGGAAGAGAATGATCAAATTTATTCTTCTGTGGGAAAAATGAGTGATCATTCGCTATCATCAAATAGCACTTTCCTAGAACCTTGTTTCACCACTCTATAGGGAGCAAATCTGTGAGAGAGAGAGAGAGCAAAATTCTCATTTTGATACTAGGACCTAGTTCTCCTTATGTCTTCTGGATTCCTAGCACCATCCCCACCTGTAGCAATGAGCTTTTGGGCCCATCTAGGCTTTGGAATTCGGTTTGGAATGGTTGTTGGATCTAGATCTAGAATCTCATGAGGTTCAAACTCAATACCAAGATCATGTTTATCTTTTTCCTCTTCATCTAAAACTGAAACATGTGACAAATCATCATCATCAAAAGGTAGTGGAAGAGTGGTTATACCTTCTTGTGCTTTCGATGGTGGTAGAGAAAACAATTTATTTTCTTAAAATTGAACACTGCACTCAATTAAGCATTTCCTAGTTGCAACCTCCATAAACTTGTATGCTTTTGCATCCTCTTCATATCCCAGCAGTATTCATTCACTACTTTGGTCTTGGAAGGCCTTCCTCTTATCAATGGGTATTCTAGCCGAAGCTTTGGAACCAAAAAATCTCAAGTGAGAGACATTGGGCTTATTCCCATCCAGTGCTTCGAATGGAGTGGCCCAAACCACTAATTTATGAGGCACTCTATTCTATAAGTATGAATCATAGTTTAAAACTTCTGCCCAAAGAGAAGGAGTAAGATTTTTGGCTTGGAGAATACAGGTTGACATATCCTTCAATGATATTTTTTTCCTCTCAGCCACACCATTCTGTTGTGGTGTGTATGGAACTGAGTGTTCCATTTGAATCCCCTATGATTCACAATAATTTTGGAAGTCTCTTTTAATGTATTCACCTCCATTATCTAATCTTATGGAATTGATCTTTTCCCTAAAGCTATTCTCAATCATAGCTTTTAAAACTTTAAAAATTCCAAATACTTATGATTTCTCTTTCATGAAACATATCTAGCAGAACCTAGAACAATCATCAATAAAAGTAAGGAAATACATGGAACCATTAATTTATGTTGTAGGCATTGGTCCTAATACATCATTGTTAATTAAATCAAGTATAGAGGAATCTCTATGTGCCTTCCCAACTTCATACCTCTTCTCTAGATGCTTACCTATGAAGCAACCAGGACATACTACATCAGAAGTTTGGATGAGAGGCAAGCCTTCCCATTTTATCATTGTGGAGTTGCTAGAGATATTTGAAATTGAGATGCCCAAATCTCTCATCAAATATATTGTTAGTGTTGTTAGCATGAGTCAATAGAGCTGTAGGAGGTGAGATAGGCAAAAAATGTGAGAACTCATAAGCCTTAGTGGCATGATTGGAAATACCTTTCGCTATGATATTTCCAATATCTTTTTCTGTGATTTCAACTGAGTCAGAGTCGAATGTAACTCTCTGGGGAGAGCATGTATGGGTCATCTGATAAAAAAACAACAAATTAGTTACAAGGGAGGGCACATAGAGAACATTTTTGAACTCACCATGCTGGATTTTAATTGAAGCTCTTCCTGCTACAGGAATTTGGGAGTCATCAACCATGTGAATGCTAGGTCCTTCTCATAGAGTGAGAGTGGAGAAGGATTCCTTGGAAGAAACCATGTGGTTGGATGCTCCAGAATCAATCAAGTAAGCTTTCGACTAAGTAAGGCCTTCCTTCAAGGCATGGCATCTCTCATGATCATATGTCTATGGTCCAGCATCAAACTTCTTTGCTCCATGTGGAAGAGCAATGTTGTTATGTTCAAGGAGGGAATACAACTGGTCAATTTGCTTCTTCATGCATTGGATTTCAAGCTGAAAGCCCCTCATACAATAAGGACACTTAGTATTTTCAAAAAAAATCTTCTTCTTGGAGACCGAAGCTCCTTCAAAAGACTTCTGACTCTCTTTTGGTTTCGAATCAGATGCTTTAGGCTCCTTCCCCTTGTGATTCCCTTTATCTTGCACATTAGTTGAGCCCGAAATCAGAAGAGCTTGGCTCTTGGAGTTTTGAAGGACTCCCATTTGGACCAACTTATCCTACTCTTGTATTAAGGACACGGAAAAGCTATCAAGTGAAGGCATCTTCCAATTGGGGATGGAAGCTCTTCCAGAAGGGAAGGTAGAGATGAAGACAGAATACTTGGAACCAATTTTTCTTAGCACAGAGAGCACAAGTTGCTCATCCTTCCTCTTTATTCCGCATTGCTTACATTGTAGTGCTAGAGACTTTAATTTTGTGAAAAAAACTGCTAGATAGTCTTGAAACTGTTGGGCTTCAATGATATTAGCTTTTTCTCCAAGATGTTTCCCTGAAGTTCATATTTTTTTCCAAAAAATAATTCAAGCTTCTCCCAAGCTTCTTTGGGAGTCTACAATCCCTCAATATGAAATAAGAGATCCTTGGATATGTTGGCACAAAGGAATCCAAAGGCTTCATCCAACTTGTTCAAGAACTTGTTTTTCTCAGTAGGATGATGTGGTTCTATCTCTCTACCCATAGTCATCCTGTACATGCCAATCTTGTGCAAGGATACCTACATATCTGCCCTCCAATCAACATAGTTGAAGGGTGTTAGGCTCTGGGGTAAGAAAGTACAACCATCCATCAATTATTCCTTTTGATCAGTGTTATAGATTATTTTACCACTCCAGGTGAATCACACTTTGTATGGCCTTCCCCTGTCCCTCTGCAGACTCCTTAGACACCGTGGACCATTTTTTGTCCTTTGTTGTTTCCTTGACCATCCCTAAAAACATGTGAAAAATGATACGCGCGACTTTTAAACCCTTAATCACGTATATACGCGGGTTTGACCCCTAAAGCTACGTACATCGGGATGTGTACAAAATCCAAATTTTTTTGGATTTTTCCTTGACATGGATCGGACTCACTTGACTCCTGGCCTTCCCTATGCCTTGAGATCACTCGA